>WYDI02022305.1:0-121535 GCA_009867235.2 Psittacus erithacus
TCACCTGACTGCCATGATTTTTCAAATATGATGGACAGTGGCTTAGCACCTTCATTTGCCAGCTCCTTCAGGACCCACGGATGGATTTCATCAGCTCCCATGGACTTGCGTGCATTCAGGTTCTTAATATGGTCTCGAACCAGATCCTCTCCTACAGTGGGCCTAGAGTATTCATTCTCACAGTCCCTGCGTCTGCCTTCCAAGGCTTGGGTGGTGTGGTCAGAGCATTTGCCAGTGAAGACTGAGGCAAAGAAGTCATGAAGAACCTCAGCCTTCTCCAAATCCAGGGTAGCCACTTCTCCTGATAGCTTCCGGAGAGGGCCCACGTTGTCACTAGTCTGTCTCTTATTTGTAATGTACCTAAAGAACCCCTTCCTGTTATCTTTAACATTCCTAGCCAAGTTTAATTCTAACTGGGCTTGGTGACTGCCACCAAAATCCTGTTTGTGTGAGCTGCTGAAAGGGGACCACAGTGACTCACAGGACAGTGGGAGGCTTTTGATTTCATCCTGTAGATAGCGCAGAAAGTTTTGGCTCCTTTTCAGTGATGGCATTTTCCTGGAATTGGCTGATACTACATTATGACTCTCTTCAACTTTGAGACTGTTCTGGCACATCCATGCTGGCAGTGCAGGGAGCATCGCTGGGGTGGGATGCAGGCTTCATCTGCACCCCATGCCTGCCTGCTCAGCTGCCTCCCACTGAGGATGCTCCTGCCCTTGTAGGCAGACAAACCACACAGCCAGCTCATGAGCAAATACAAGGCTGTTGGTGGTAAAACCCTCATAAATCTACAGAGGGAAACCAAATAACAGAAGGGAAATAAACAAACTCTTTTTTTTGAAAGGAAAAAAGCCAATAACCTCAGTGTCCTTACTGGGTGACATTTCTGCAAGCAGTTAAAATTAAACAAACGGCTGCGTTTTGTGTGAAACTGATTGTAACAAAGTTTATCAAAATAATCTAGAAGCTGAATTTCCCCCACACAAGGATGTCATAGAGTTGGTATTTTTTTGGCTAGAAGGGATTATTCATATCCTTTTCTGGTGGTTTTCTTCCCTTTTTCTTTTGTGCTGCATTTCTTTCAATGTAGTAAGACAGGAATAAATTATATGTTCTCTTGTGGTGGAAGAAAACAGTATCTGCCAGCATTATTTAGTCCATAAAATGTCTGCATAAGAAAACCACTGACATATATACTGCTCCCTGCTCCAAACTTCTTCTGCCAGCAGGCAAATACGATACTCATCCATGGATCACGGGATAAGAAAATGGACTAGGAAATGAAATCAGAAGCAAAATCTGAATATGTGGCTTTGATTTTGTTGTGATTACACGAGCTGAGAGGTTAATGAAACGGCAGCCTTTAACAGTCCAGTAGCAGAGGCTCTAAACCCTTCCAGACTCTGCCCCTTTTGTTTGCCTTTTCCTCCATAGCTGCTAATTTGGAAGGTGATAAAACCTTTTGTTTCAGACAGGAGAAAGTACTTTATCTCCATTCCCAATTCTGGCAGCAAAACAGTTTGTCCTGTGAGGTAAAGCCATTTCATAGTGCCATAAATTTATCTCCCTGAGTTCCCTGTGGTTATTTCATTACAAAGCTGGTGATGAACCGTCCCTGTAGGATGTGGTGCCACGCAGTCACAGAAAACAAGGGAAATTTTCAATAAGTGTCTGAGATATTCTGAGCTTGAGCAATTAGGTCAAAAGCTGATGGAGAAGGGAAGTAGCGTCCCCATCACCTTGCACTGACCCACTTTGGACACACCAAACCATTGCTGCTTTCCTGCTTCTCTGTCTGGTAAATGCACTTCCAAAACATTTCTTCTTTCTGATAGCCTCCAGGATCACACTGCGCTTGTAACTGCATATCTGCAGTAAGCTGCTTTTCGGGGGGCAAGAGGTGTGAGGGTAGCTGTGGAGAAAAGACTTTCTGAAGCACTTTCTCAGTGCTCCAGATATGCTGGTGTGGGAGATCTTGGTATTTCTTTGCAACTTTTATAAATATACTGCAAAGAGAAAGCAGTATTTTGGAAACATTCTCACTTTCTGGCTTCTCTGTTTCCAGTTCAAGCCACGAGTCGAAAGTTGACCAGTGACCATATAAAAACATAAAGGAGCTAAAGACTTAAACTCATTAAAGATCTCCTGTAAATGTAATTCAGCTTTCCTAAAAATAATAATAAAGAATGTTATATTAAACACAAAGTACAAAAAAGACCCCAGGATATGATGAGTCTTATTTCAGTCCTTACATGGAGATGGAAAATATCAGGATGAATGTGCTGTTAGGATGAAGCAAAGCCCAGAAGGTGCTTCCATTTTTATCCCTTCAGAAAAAGGAAGATTTTCCCTTTGCTGCTGGAAGCTGGAAAAGGCCCGATGAGGGCTGTGGGAAAGATCTGTAGCTGCCCAGTCCGTTATGGCATTCAAAACTGAGATCTGGAGAAGGATGAGTAGTTTACAGCACTGAGGAGTAGCAGTCAACAGAGAAAAAAGCAAGAACCAAAACAGGGGCACTCCGCAAGCACATCCAGTTCTGGTGGTCCGCAAGGAGGGACCCCCTCACAAAGGCAGAGGAGTCTCATTGCCAGAGGAACTGAAGCACCTCTAAGGAAGAACAACTTCCCAAATGTCCAGCTTCTTCTCTTTTCTGGGAAGACTGACTATGCTGACAGAAGCTTGGCCAAAACCATCACAACTGACCAGCAGGAACCACTGCAGACCCAGTGTGAGTTATTACTGCTTTCTTAGTTTCCCTCATTTCTACTGGTCTTCCTCTGAAAGGAGGGGAGGTCCCATGGGACTGAAAAAGTAAGGTAACCAAAAGACACATTGTTCTCCAAGTGGGTGCACTGGACACAAATCCCATTAACAGAAAGCTTTGCCTAATGAGGCTCTCCTCTGAGTTTTACTGCAGCTTTTTTAAGCCTCTTCAGGCACTACACTCCTGTTTTACAGAAGGACGGGCAGCTTTTTAACCATGCTGCAGCCCAGCTAGGAAGTGATCGGGAAGTCCGTGTGGGACTCAGATGGGAAGCTACAGGCTACATGGGATGATGCTGCCTTGCGCAAAATATTTCATTTACCAATGTGTCAGGCTCAGACCAGGCCAAGAGCAGCCCAGCATGTATTAAGAAGGACTCCGAGGACAGCAGCACTTGGAAGAGAGACGTGGGAAAGACACAGGGCTCCAGCCCTGCTGCTAATGCGGGATAACAGTATTTATTTTTATCCTTTTTTCTTTAAAGAAAATATTATTCCTAGGAAATTAATCTGGAAAAGAGGCAAAGTATCAGGCTTAGCATTGTAGGGGACATCTTAAATCATCCCTTCATCTCTCTGTGTATATATATATAGATGTAGTCTTTAATTTTGTGACCACACACCTCTTCTCCCACAAGGCTTCAGTTTCCTCAGATACACAGCGGGTGCACAAAGTGGGAAGAAAAAAGCTATGCAGAAGACTATCTATAGGGCAGCTGCTGATCCTTAAAGGCATCCTCTGCATATCACTTTATTCCTAATATAACCTTATACTTAAGAGCAGCACAGATTTTAACAAGTGCATGGACCCTAGGAAGAAACAGGTTTAAAAGCATTCCAACATGCCTGGTCCTCCCCTTAGCCTATAGGTCTGTACTGAACACACAAGAAAGTGTCCATAGCCTAGTACTTTGTAATGGTCAAGGACCACTCATGCAGGGAAGAAGCCCAGCTCCTGGTGGGCTTTGTGGCACTGTGGAACACAGTCTGGAGGCAAGACATGCCCAGGCAGAGTACCACTAGAAGTCCCCAATGGGATGTTCAGCAGGAGAATTCAGTCTTTCCTCTTTAAGGGAGGGGGACATATCCTATACAGACCCTACAATCACAGCAGATGCCAGCCATCACAGCAGCTACTGCCACACATGGGTGATTTGTAAGCTCTAAGAAAGCCTCTAAAACAAATCTCATAATTATACCTTTCATTGCCAAGGACGGCTGTTGCATATTTAGGCCTCAGGACCTTCTAGAGATGTCTTCATGATATTCTCATCAATGTGCCAGTGGCTCAGTCTCAAGCTGACAGCTTTGCTGCTCTCTGGAGCCAGGCAGTGAATGGGAGCTATGGTAGGGGCAAGAGGGAGGCAGCAAAATTCCTGGTTAGCTCCTTTCCAAATTTTCCAGAGAACAGATCTGCTCTTACTCTCTGATTGCTGAGCTTGACTTTCCTCTCAAAGGATGTCTGAGTGATGGATTGGTCTAAGGACACCAGCTGTTCCATGCAAGGAGCATCTGTTGAAGGTTAGGAAGAGCCCAAACCCACTGTCAAAGGGGTGATGGACAAACGCATGTTCACATCTAATCTTTAAGTACCATCCCCACGCTTCAGAACACAGTACGCAAAGCAAGCCATGTGATAAATATTCAAAAGCAGACAGCTTGAAGAGTAACGGGTGTATCAAAAGTACTGTAATGTCTCATCTGATTTATGTTTTAAAAGAGACTTGCTGCCTCTGACTACAGAAGCTCCAGCTGTGGAGGCTCTGTCAGTTAGCTGTCTCCTAGGAGCAAGGAAAGCTCCTGTTTCTGCCTCTTTGTGTTGTTCTTGTTACTGTGATCTTGGTTCTCTCCTCTTTCTATGTAAGAACCTGAGAGGTACTAGGTCTGTATATATGTTGCCAAGGAACGTGTTCAACCCAAGATCAACTTCTCAGATAATGATTCTGCTTATGAGAGGAGGTCAGACTCTTTTTGCAGTTACACTGGGGTTGCATTGGTAAAAAGAGTAAAGAATTTAGCCCTCATGGAGTTACAGGTTCTCCTCTTGGGTTATGCAGCATCCTCCAGTGTAACTAAAACCATTTTGCTGCTCAAGTATTTTTATGAAGGCTTCTCCTCCTTACACAAAGCTGTTACTATTTTCATACACTGAAGAAGCATAGATGTGCAATCAGATATGACACAAATTCCCCTCAATGCCTTTAAGTGGTGACAGCCACCTCAGAGTGCTGCCCAAAACTCCCAGGTGTCTGTCACACAACTCCCAGGTGTCTGTCACACAACTCCCAAATGGAGCATTTAAATACGTACTGCTGACCTTGCAATGTAAAATTGATGATTTACAGCACAACACTATGGGGTAGAAGAGCAACTCAATGTTTCTCATGGAAGTGCGTGTGATTTTCAATGGGATGGCAATCTGACAGTGGCCAAGAAAGAGGTGTGTTCCTTACAAAATAATGTCTTACTGGGGATCCCAGTTTCCATGGATTGTTTTAATCCATGATTTCCTGGAGTCAGAAAGCCACTACCAGGGTCCTAACACTGATGGCATTTGCTCCTAACAAAGAAAGGGGAGGGAAATGATTCATAGTGTTTCCACTGGTGGGAGGGGGAAGGACGTTTTCAATAAGTAGAAACTCGTGACAGAGTCAGAACTGTTGGCTGAACTTGGCTGCCAAAGAACCTCAGCTGATAAAGGCCTTTGCTAATCAGCAGGAATTACTATGGAAGGTGACAAGAGGTGATGGAGACAGATGCAGCAGCCAGGAAAGCCAACACAAGCAATCACAATATTGTCCTGAGATATGAGGGATGGTGGGGAGGTTGTCCTTCTTGGATCCTGTTTTTAATGTGCATAAGTTGCAACGTTTAAGAAAATCACCAAGAAACAATAAAGCATAGGAAGTAACATGGCTTGTACAGAATATCACCAGGAAGAGAAACCTTCCTCCATTAGAAGCAACAAGGAGAACATGCCCTTATGTGAATAATTACAAGGGGAAACCAAAGACAGGCAAGAGGCGAGGCTGTATTCCCTACCAGGAAAAAGCTCCTACCTCTGAACCTGGCAGCTTTGCTCTGTCTGTAGGAGTGGCTATTATCATCCAGGGATGACTGCACCAGCTCTAGGACAGCTTTGCTAGCACAGACTTTGGGAATTCAAGCACCAGGCACAGCTGGAAGAAGGAGAAAATCCCTGAGCGCTGATGCTGAAATTCAGGAGTGACAGATGGGGGCCATGGGGTCTCAAGCTAACAGCTCTGTTACTGTTTGTATAGTGTTTTGCATAAGCCAAGAGCTACTTGATGTTGTTCTATGTCCTGCTGCTATCACTCAAACAACCCATTGCTCGTCTAATCTCCTCTTCAGCCGCCCCAGCTGCAAATCTCCCACCTCTCCAAAGCAAGGCAGGAATCATGGCATAGGCAAATTATGCAGTGTTTGGTCTGGGAAGGGCAGGCAAAAGTGCCACAAAATCATTCTTTCAATTTTCTTACTGTGGTGTGGCTCTCTGAGCATTGGTCTGTATGCACCAGTGAACCTGAAGAGATCCATCAACTTGCTTAAACCAGCTTTACCATTAGAGTACAGCACAGTAAAGCACCTACCCCATACAAGATCTTAGTGTGAGCACAAGACCCTGGATCCCTTAAAACTGAACTTCCTGGTCTGTGAGTGGTTGCAAAATGTTGGGACTGTTGATTCAGCGAGTAAAGTCTTCAATTTCAGCAGTGAAACTGGTGCTTCCTTGAACTACAGAGCTCAGCTTCTCCAACATGGAAAGTGAACTCATTTGTAATTACTGGTTCCAAGTGCTATATTAAAGTGCAACCAACCAACTGCTTTTAATTGCAGAAAGCAGTCAGTCTGTCCAAGGGAAGAGGAAGAATGGTATTTATACATACAGCCAGCAACACCAGCAACTGGCACATCCTCACCTGGAGGAACTGACCTGATGATAAATCCAAGTCCCACAGAGATGAGGAGCCAAAAAGGGGTCACATTTTCAAACCATCTGATAAATGCTGTCTTAGGAAACAGCAGGGCTTCCTCACACAGAGGATGCAGGAATGTCCCCCTCTTTGCACACAGTCTTTGCTATGCTGGGAGCAAAAGGCACAGAAAGACAGGAAAGCCCATGCAGGCCCAAGGCATCACCCTTGCCTATGCATACTTCTCCCCTAAGGTAAGAGTATGCACACTTCCACATCCACTGCACCCTGTGTTTTGTTCCAAACATCTTCCAAAAACATCCATTTCCAGAATGTCAGGACCAAGTCATCTAACATACAGAAACATCCGAGCTCAACAATCAAACTGTCTAGACCCTATACCGAACTGACCAGAGATACATCAACCACTACATCTCACAGCTGAAACTTGGTTTTCCTCCTATATTGGCTGATGTCAGTGTCTTGTTTTTCCCTATGTAGTTAGTGGCTTATGACCTCTGGTTTCCAAATCACTAGTGGTCCACAAGACAGTCTGTAGAACTATGTTCAAGAGTAACTTTCATTTCCTGGCCAGTGTGGGAAGGATGTGGATCACTGCATGTTAATCTAACAAGTCAGAACCAGCAGCCCCTGTCTGTATGACGTATTTGCTGGTGAACATGCTTGGTATTATCTGAGCTGCTCCAGCTCCTGACCACAGAGTAAGAAAAGGCAAGAGCCTCTCAAATGCCTTTGTGCCACCTTAACCATGATGAATGCTCTTCCTGAAGAGTAAGACCATACTTGTGTAACTACAGTAAGTAAACTCTTTCTCTGCTCTTTCCAAAAACACATCAAGTACCGCCTTGTTCACTGGGGTCTGTTGAAGTCAATAGGAGTCTTTCTACTGACACTCAGTAGTATGGACCCTCAGGGAAAGACCATATGGTCCCACCTCAATCTTTTAAAGCAGGAGCCTTAACAAATTGAGCCTATTAAAACATTTTCACTGTTTTGCACATAAGCTCTTATGAGACTTGTCAGTAATGCACGTGCTGGTGTGACACTAAGCTCGAGACACGACCTCACAGACACTGGGCCAGCGTCAACCTTGCCAACAGGGAGCCTTTGAGCTACAACCACTGGGGTCGAAAACCTTCCAGCAAGGTCACTGGAAGGAGATGGATTTGCACCACACCCTTGCCAAACTACTCTGGAAAAGCACCGTAAGGTCCTGGCCACATCCTTTGGCCTGCCTGGTAATAACACTGCTTGGGACACTCCACCCTTAAGCTGGTTGAGAACTGGAGCTGTGAATGAAATAATATTTGTGCTCACACCACGCAGATCAAAGTTATTATTACTAGGAGGCAGGCCATGCAATAATGTGGTGCTATGGCATATACTCTTGCAGGACCATTGCAGGTAGAAATTGAAGGGTTGGGATGCAAAGTTGGCTTCATGAGGTCACAAAATAAGCATACACTAATGAAAGCAATAAAGCCAGTCCCTAGATTGCTCTGCAGATCACATGCGGAATGAAAATACATCTACCTTGGCATCTGGGTCCAAAAAATCTTTCTGTTCAAAGATTTATTCTAATCAAAAACAAATGCTCAATACCTGCCACAAATGAGGCAAAACTCTCTCTTGTGGAAGACCTTGATTAGGTCTGTCAGGTACACAGGTCCCACATTACAAGAGGTGAAATTCAGCAGTCAGATTGGCAGGGACGCTGCTTCTCAGAGCAGTATTTGGAAGGCACCAATTAACACCAAAATTAAGCAAACAATGTGGTGGCAAACATAACTGGGTGTCTGTGCTTGTCAGAGGCTGGAACTCACCACCTAGGGTTTCAGAGAGCAGTATTCAGATTTCCCTGTGCTTTGCAAACAGAGCACTGTTCTCTTTTTCCGAAGGGAAGTGCTCTCCTGGAGTCCTCCAAGCAAAACCTCTCACTAGTTTTAAGCTAAACTTGTCAGTAGGTGATAAGCACAAAAGCAAGCTTTTGAACAACCATCAGGCTGAAGCTGGCCAGGCTCTGAGTCAGGAAGCTCCTCTGCAGGACAAGACATCTCTACACCATCTGAAAGCACAGGCATCATTCTCTGGTTCCAGACAGGTCGTTTTAGTAGGTCCTACCTTTTTGTGTCATTAGTGACAATATCTGGCAGGGATTTTCTTTCTGTCTGCTCTGATCCCTGATAAAGCTACTGATGATTTCAAAGCACATGAGCATGTGCTTTAAGACAGAGAATACTGATTGCTGTGTGTTACAGGAGAAGAGAGATAGGTACTTTTATTTCCAGCTTGTTAGGCGTCTGATCAGCGCAGTCATGTTTGCACCTTCCTGCACTGACTCCAAAGGCAGACCTGGACCCCTTCCCCTGACTCCTCTGAGCCTGCAGTGCAGTAATCCAGCTGGAATGTGCGATCTGGCCACATGTATTGGGTCTGGCTGAGATGGAGTTAATTTTCCCCATAGCAGCCCTCATAGTGCTGTACTTTGTATTGGTAGCTAGAAAGGTGGTGGTAACACATCAGTGTTTTGGCTTCTGCTGAGCAGCGCTCTACAGCATCAACTCTCCAACATTTTCCTCTCATTAGTAGGCTGGGGGTGGGAAAGATCTTGGGAGGGGACACAGCCAGGACAGCTGACCTAAACTAACCAAAGGGATATTCCATGCTATATGACATCTGCTCAGCAATAAAAGCTAAGAGAAAGGAGGAGGAAGGGGGACATTTGTTGTTTACAACATTTCTCTTCCAGAGCAACAGCTATGCATACTGAAGCTCTGCTTCTCAGGAAGTGGCCAGACATCTCCTGCTGATGGGAAGTAGAGAATAACTATTTTATTTTCATTTGCTTCCATGTGCAACCTCTGCTTTTATTAAACTGCCTTTACTTTAACCCATGAAGTTTTTTGTCATCTTATTTTCTCCCTCCCTGTCCTGCTGAAGAGGAGAGTGATAGAGGAGCTCGGTGGACACCAGGCATTCAGCCAAGCTCAACTCACCACACTGCATCACCTGATGAAACAGCTTTTGGGTCAGGTCTGTGGCCAGGCCACCCAGCAGCACCTCTTCGTTAACTCTTGACTATGAAGCCACCCCTACTGTCTCTTCCGAGCTGATGGATGCATGGCTAACCCACTCCTTTGGACACGGTGATCCATGTGGGCACAAGCAGCCTTCACCAATACGAGCCAGTGTCCAGTCACTCAGTCTCCCAGGCACAGCAAAGCGCTCCACCTTGCCTGCACAACTAAGAGTACTCACACCACCAGTTACCACAGCTCAGCTGATGCACAGAAGCAGGGAAATGACTTTATAATTACTTATCAGATAAGCAGCCTCCTTCGCACCCAGCTCCTCCATGCGTGGGCGCTTCAGCTCAGGCCACTTAATCCAAACTACACTCACATGCGATTTGGTACGGCAGTGCCTCCTGATGCCAGAAGACAGCTGAGGACAACCTCCCTGAAAAATTTCTCTTGGTTCCTCAGTGTGCAAATAAGTGCAGCATTAGGCATACAAGAACATCCCAAAGGACAGAGCTGCTGTCCTGGAGCTCAGGGTGGAGGTTCCTGAGCATCGCCAGCTTTCCAGACCCACCTTTTCTTGGGTTCAGAAAGGTGCCAATGTTTGATCAAAGGAGGAAACAACACTGTCAGATGTCAACAGCTTCACCCACTGCAAAATAAAAAGCCTCTTTCAAGGATTAATGCTCTAAGCAATTACTCACCCCATGAAAGGAAAAGTGCATTTAGCCAAGGTGACAGCAGAATCCTAGGACCATGCACGCTTTCGTTTCCCTTTCACAGTTAATATGGCCTTTTCATTTCCCAGGGAGAAGAAAAAAGATGTGGACTGGAAACTAATGTTTTGTTATTTTTTATTTTTAACAAGGATGGCTGCGCCAGGAGCATAAAAACATGAAAATAACCCCAACTTTATTGCTAAATTAAAGAAAAAACAGTAACATGAATAGGCACAGAAATCTGAATTAGGAATGTGAGCTGATAATTACCCTTTCGGGCCCTGATTAATTGCATTTGAAGCCACGGAGACACTGAGCCGCCAAATGGGACTGGCTGCTAACAAAATCCACCCCACCAAACAAACTGGTCTTTCTCTCCCTGTGCCACCACACAGGAATGGCAGCTCCCCAAAAACTGTTTGCCTTTGTGTCCTGGAGCGCAGTGCTACGAAGGGCTGGCCAGAGGTACAAAGTCCCACTATTGGGTACCTCAGATAACCCCTCTGAGGTGGTCCAGCCTGCAGACTTGTGGTCTCCAAGTAGAAGGTCAAGAATGGACAGACGCCATCACCACTTCCAGATGGAGGATCACCATCTATGGGTTTAGCTGCTCCAATTCAAGAACGCAACTTCACTGGTAGTTATAACATTAAAAAAGGGACAGGAGATTCAGTCCACTTTGTTGCAGGAATGTAAAAGTGTCCCCTTTGGTTAGGTCAAAGATCTCTGTAGTCCAGCTCCCTTGTCTAGAAGAGTGGTGAGTAAAAGGTAGGCAAGAAATTCAAGAACAGGACATGTGTAATGGATCCTTTCCCTGATACACACTCCCCATTCCTGCACATCAATGGTTATACTTTTCCAGAACTAGAAAATAGCTTTTAGCAACCAGTACTGGCTCCATCCTACAGGAACTCCTCTAGAAACTGTGTTTTCAAACCCACTGTGGATCCTGCAGAGTTCTCTGTAAATTAATGTCATAATTTAATCACACAACATATGATGACATGCTTCCTTCTGTTCACTTTAAGCTCACCTCTCAAATTTTACAGCCTGCACCTGTTTTTTGCATTCTGAAAAATAAAATAATCATGTACTCCTCACTCAAATTCATTGAGGTTCTCCTCTTATCCCATCATCCCAATCATCACCTTTGTTCCAGACGGAAGACTTATTGTCTATCTATTCCCTTCATACAGAAGCCAATTCACCTCTGTAATCCTCTCTGTCATCCTCCTCAGCAGCTTAGTTTATTACATACCCTTTCTGAGAGGCCACAACCAGACCTGCACATTGTATTTGCTACATGGGGAAATGGTAGATTTTCACAGCTGAAGCTCTGGGTTTTGTTCCCCATTCTATGCCTAATTCTTTCCAACACCACCTCTGGCTTTCTGACTGCTGCTCACTGATGAACAGAAACACCCTTAGAATCCTTAATGAAATCTCCTTTCTAGATTGCAATGGTCCTTCCCCCTACCTCCCAGCAATGCTTAGTGCTTTCCAACACCAAACTGCCTTCTTACCATCAATATCATGAGATCCTCCTCTAACTTTTTGCAGTCAGCTCCAAATTTGAGTAGCCTAAGTCAATTTTGTGATCAGCTAAGTCAATTATATCACTAACACCCTCCTTGGCAGATCCTGAGTGGTACCGCACAGATTTCAGAACAGATCCTTCAAGAATCCTTGCTGGCAGAACCATGTTTCTTCTTGGATACTAAGTTTTCAAGTCCTCATCCCCAGAGGATGCATCATTTGGGCTCATTTGCACCTATTGGCACCTATTTTAAAAATGTTCCTGTAACACTATTAATTGTCAGAAACCAAGGATTACTGTTAATGTCCACAAATGGCAAAGCATCCACCCTTAAATGAAAGCTCCAGTCTGGTCGAAAATAAGCTGACAGCCTATGTCAGTCATACATCAAATACCAAGAAAGGCTGTTAATATAATTATCTTCTTATAGCTATTTCAGGAGGCGCAGTAGGTTTCGATGGAGCTTGTAGTAATAGGATCTGTCATGCCACAATTTACGAGCACGTCTGTCCTGAACAATTTTCCACATGGGAAATTAATCACATTCTGCCTAATGGGAGGAAAAATATCCCTTTGCAGTTTGAATTGGATTTGCCATGGTCAATTGGATGTGGGATTCTTCTTTATCCCTACTCATAATCTGAGGTGTAGTGTTGCTGGCCAAAATTCTCTGTGTTAGACTCCAAAGATGGAGATATTTCACTGATGGGTGATACCTTTATGCAATGCCCGCAATGGAATAAGTCAAAAACATCAGCATAGCACAGAAATCCACAAAATTGGATTGTGGCATATGTCAGATAACATAGATTATTGCAGACTGAGCTGCCCAGTAAATTTCAATTGCAGCTTGTGTAGAGTCCGAGTGTATTTTGGTGTTACTTCTATGAAAAAGAAATACTCAGGTCAGATTTAGGAAGCAGGCCACACATCTCTCCCCACCAGAGGACCTACACAGATCACCCAGAGCTAGGCCAGGTTAAACAGCTGATCTGGCTTTGCCCAGGACTGCACTTGGCGGCACAGCTCAACCACCATTTCCAAGACCCACGTACTGATGTGAAGGTGTGAAACAAGTTCCTGGGTCACACAACCACCTAAAACATTCATGGGCCTCCCCTGATGTATATCTGTATCTTGGTGGCACAACAGGAGTGAACTTAGCTGAGGCAATGTTTGCATACTTGAAATTACATCACCAGCAGCTTCACTTGGTACAGGAATGCAAGACCTCTCAGCAGAGCCATTGTTCATCCAAAGACACACCACCAGGCATGAGTTCCTGGAGATGTGGCAGGATGCTGAAGGTCACTAAGCACTGGGCCATGCTGCAGTCGTGAATGACATACAGCAAGGTATCAATGACTGCTCAAGGACTCACAGGTCTCATTCAGGTGCACAGTGCAGACATTTATTGCTCCAGGTAAGAGACCACAAAGAACAGAACTGAAGGCTCCCCATGTACCAGGCTAATGACTCATCTGGAGGCTGGCTGTTTTTCCACAGGCACTCAAAAATGAACTGTCTAGAAACTGGGGCTAACCTTCCCTAAGGATTTACTGAGATATTTGCCAAATATCTGTTTAGGTTCAGACTTTAATTCCTTCTTCTCTCTTCATCAAATATCCAGCATGCAGAACAAATGTCCTGGTGTGGATTCATCCCCACTGCATATCTCAGAGACATAGCTCTCAGAAAATCCCAATTTTGTTCCCAGTTCCAGTGGAAAAGGGGCAAGAAAGAGAGGCTCAGAAAGGGCGAAGGAAAAAAAAACAGAACACTAACACTTCAGCTGGCATCAAAGATAAAGAAGGTGTTTCCAGGTAGCAGGAAAGGAGGCCAGAAAGATCTGTGTCTCTGAGATCCCTTGACTTTGCCATTAAGAAGCAGAACACAGAGTTGCTCAATGTTTCTTTAAGGCTGAAGGACTAAAGGAAAACAGGATGGCTTAAAGTAAAAAGGAGTAATCGTATGACTGGAAACTATGAGTGCCCCTAGCCAAGCACCCAAAGGAACTGAGTAATGTTCATTAGTCAGTGACTTTATTGGTACTTGGGACATTCAACTGCTGAGCAAGATTTAGACTGAAAAGATATTCTGGGGCATGCTACTCTATTTATGCTTGCATGGAATTCAGCCTCACCCCACACAATATTTGTCTGTGCTGATTTGAGCAGAATGAGCCCTCACCTTTTCCCTGGGCAGGGTAAGAAAGAGTGGGTCCCTTCTCACAGCACAGTGCAACTGCCACTTCCCAACCAGTGGTGAGAGGGCAGCGGGAGATGGCTGGAGAGAAGCAGTCCTTCTACAAGGAACCTGATGATGTTTTCCAAAATACTTCTATTCCCAGAGCAGAAACTCACCCTACCAGACACTGTTCAAACACAAGACTGAGATTAATTTGTTCACAATCAAAATGCTCAGCTCCACTGTGGCTTTTGAACAGGCTAATACACAACAGAAAGGTGCTGAGCACCTGAGTTAACACAGGGCACCTGTGCAAAACAAAATCCAGGTCATACTTCAAAACTGCATGACTGAAAGAAATACACAGCATTAAAGGCTGCCTGTGCAGCAGCTTGGTGATGCTGCACTTGCCACAGCAACGCTGGGTAAGATTCAGCCACTGGAAAAGTCCTGTGTATGAAGGGATGGGGAGAGAAGGGAAGCAGGACCAGTGGAACCCAGCAGAGAAGTTCCTCAGGCATCCAACAGCCCACACCATGCAGCGGCTTTCCACTATACTCCTCAGCAAGATGCACAAGGGAGTATTACCTACTGTGTTACATAAAACTATGCTGTTGCAAATGCATTTGAAAGACTGGGCTTCCCCTTACAGACAGAGGAGGAAATAAAAAGTATTTCTTGCAACTGCTACAATGATTGCTCTGTGACATGAGACCTTCTGAATGCAATATTCATACGTGTACACTTCAAAGAGCACATTCAACTGAGGGACTGGTGTTGTGCTGTCAAGAATTATGTTTGTGCCACTTACAAATCAGAGGGGTGTTGTCCAGAAATCATGGGGTTTGGATTAAAAACCTGGAGTAGTTTAGGAAAACATCAGCTCTTGAGAAGTTTCTACTGCTCGGTAGACCATGATTCTTCTTTTTGAGGTCGAGACTTTACAACCACAAACTCCTGACCTTTCATCACAACCTTTTCATAGTATGGCTCCAAATAACCAAATCACATAAATGCAGCACTGAAAGGAAGCTCAACAGACCAGCAAATCCATTACCCTGATTCATGGCACAACTCTATCTACGGCACTACTGAAGGAGCCTGTTTAACCTGTAGTTATAGACCTCCAAAGATGGAGATTCCTCAACTCCTCAGGCAGTCCAAATCCAAAATCACCTCTCCAGTGCACTACAGAACGAGGAGGATCCACATTCAGTGTATTTAGGACAGAATAAAAGCTTAGATCTGATTTACGACCATGTTTCTCCCTTTCACCTAGTTGAAGCCCATGATTTCAGTAAATCTACCTTGGCACACACTCAAGTAATGACCAGCTGCAATGACTTTGCTCTCTGTGGTGAACCTGACATGATAAGGAAGGCACACAGAGAGGAGAAGACCAACAGGGGGCAAAGGACCATGAGCAATGAGCCTGATAACTTGTTAAAGACCTTATGCAGAGTGTAGGGGAACTAAAAGGACTTTTTCATTCACTGGTGCTGTGCCAAGCCTTACACACACTTCATTATTTCCTAAGTATGCACTTTCCAATCTTCTTCTTTTTCTCCCTTCTCTGAAAGAAGAGCCCTCTGAATCTCAAGCAGATAATTAAAATCACTCTGAGTGAATACACAAATCTTGCTTCAATTATCTTCTTTTTCATGTTATTTACCCAGGACAAGTACTAGATGAGTCTTCTTCGCAGGTGTTTCTTTTGTAGTTCAGCAGATGGTGGGTTTGGGAGGAGGGTTGTTTGTTTGTTTGTTGGGTTTAATTTTTCTTTGGATGACACTTTTCTACATTATTTATTTTAACTCACACTTTATTAATTTATGTTCATGTGCCAAGAGGACAAGCCAGATGCATTTCAGATAGTTTAATTCAATAACTAGCACTTGACAAAGAGGGCATAAGGGAAGGGCAAAAGAGGACAAAAGGGAAATAACCTTTTTGAAAACACTCACAAAACCAAGAATCTGACTTATTTCTGATGTTTGTGAAGGCATGCAGATCATTTTGGTTTTAATGACAAGTAGATCAATCCCCTGCAGTCAACTCTCCGGACAGCTCAGCTGCCGGGGAGTGATTCAGGAGAGGCACTTCTGAGTCAGCTCAAGTCAGGTTGCTTCAGATCCTCTCATAACCCCCAGGAAACCTGCATTAGTAACAAACCACAGAATAAACCCAGAGCCCCCGAGGAACCCCAGCATCACAAACAGTGACAAGAAAAAATCTTTCTTGGCCCTTTCTAGGCATTGCCATAGGGAAATGCTGCAGAAAGGGAAGGACACGTTTCCAAATGAAGCCATTTATGAAATTAGAGTCTGGCCCTGGGACTAGCACAGATCAGAACCAAACTGAGTGACACCGGAGATGATGTCTCATTGCTGTCAGTGAGAACCCGGCGTGGCTATGCCACAGGATTAAAAACACATGCAGCACCAGTGAGCCTTTGAGGGACAGCAAACTGGTTCAGGCTATAGAAGAGGGAAGAAAAGTATGGATGGGACAGTCTGTTCGTAATGTGCTGTCATTGAGATGGACTTAAAGGACTTCAGAATGGGGCACAAACACCCATGCTGGCTACTCAGCAGCACTGCAAAAACCTGTATGTGGCTCCTGGGGCTGAGGAAGCCAGGAGAAGTTGTGTCCTTGTGTCGGAAATAAGCTACGTGCAAGAAGGACAGAAGGAAGAGACAGCAATTAATGAGACTGAAGAGGATTATCCCCTCTCTCCAAGGACCTATGGGTAAATACAGGTTTTCCTGCAAGCATACTGATGCTCTTGACACTCAGGCTAATAGCTTTCCTTCCATTGTGTTAAAATAGCTAAGCAATTTGAAACAGAAGTCAAACTTCCAAACACACACCAAACACACACCAGGAACACACCAGCACTTCAGAAAGCAGGAGCCGGGGTCAGATGACACTTGAGCTCTTCTGAAAACTTCCTGCTGGAGCCTTTCACGCTGTAAAACTATCCTGAAATAATTTGAACACTCCAGGCGGAAAAGCCAGCTGCTTCCCTGGGTCAGCCTGAGACCTGCTCTTGAGATCCTTCACATTCTTGGGAAGGAGGCTTTCACTGCTTTCCCTAAGATCCAGAAAAAGTCCACTCTGTGATCCCCATATGCAAATGGGAGGTTTCTACACCCTGTCTGCACCAGCTTCTTGTTTGCATGAGGCTGTGTTTTATGAGTCCCAGAGCATTGCTTTGAAGTAGGACAAAATGGGAGAGACCATAAATCGCCTGGGCAGAGCAGGACTTCGCTCTCCCTGATTGCACCCAGCCCTACACCCAATTCTCTTTCAGCATGGTACCAACATCAAGAGAAACTATGTCTTGGGCAGCCTGATCTAAACCAGACTCTTGTGGGAAACAGCTGGGCACTGCCAGGAGGAGGGACCGGGCTCCAACCACCTCCCCTGCTTCACGCTGTACTGCAAAAGCCAGAGATTATCCCATGCTGCCCCACCAACTGCCTCAGCCCTTTGATGCCCAAATTCATATTCCCTCTTTGCACCCGCCACCCTCCTGTCCTCTGAGGATGACATCCTGTCTTAGTTATGCTATTGCACATAGCAGCAGCCAAGAAACAGTTTACCCTTTACTACATTATGGTGAAGTGATTTCTTTGCAATTTTACTCCCCTGTAATTAAAAAGCTTAAGCTGCAACTCACACTTCCGAGCATTTGCTCAGAAGGGAGGAAAACTAACAAAAACACTCACAGCCATCACTAGCACCACACCTCTGAAAGGCCTAATTCCCTATATCGCTTTAATTAAAAGTGGATGAATAGCAGTCTCCCAGCCTAGAAACATTTAAGAGAAATAAAGTCAACCTATAGGCTTATGAAAATAAAACAGAGAGAGGGAAACAAACACAAAAATCCTGCCACTTTAGGGCTTACCAGAGGATTATAATATCTGGACACTCTTTTCAAGGGGAGGTGAATCAGCGGATGCACGGTATGGAGAGGAGACAACCACCTTGTGGAGTAAGCATCGTGCGCAGGGAGCTGACAATGGGAGAAAAAGAGCAGAAAGCCACAGAGAGATACAACACCCTTTCCTGCACATTTTTGTCTTCACGGCTGCCTGGAGGAACACTTCAATCTGCTGACACCATGGCACAAAAGATCTGGTTTAATTACCAAAAACAAAGTGGGGCCCAGGGGAAAAAATCCTAACAGATGATGAGTATAGCTGACCTCCAGTGAAACAGAGAACAACTTGTGAGGAATAATCTAATCCATAAGAGCAAAGTATTTATCATCATTGTTACAGCAAGAGACCACCCTGCTCCAGAGGACATCTGCAAACAGATGTGAGCATGGAGGCTTTAAGCACAGCAATAAAGGCACCAATCGGGCATAGGTAATTACAGAAGGACTTTAATGCTGCAGTATTTGAGTGATACACAGTGTTTATGGATTTATTCTTTTAATGCCACAGGGAGATATGGCAATTCTAGTTTGTCTCTCTTTTTCCCCAATAAAAGAAGTGCAGAAAGTTTGGGCATAGATCTGGACCATTTATATCCCACCTGAGTCCCCAGATCTTCTGTTTCCTACTTGTAAAGCACCTCTGGCAGTGGGGAAACTGGGGATGAGTCTTGGCCACAACTAATGACTAAACATGGGCTTAACTGGTGATATCCAAGATGGCACACTATGGTTGTGGAACAGAGAGAAACTGAATCTGAGCTCCCTAAGTGGGCTCCAGCCCCTGCTACCTGCGCTCACATGCCCAGGGTAAGCCCATACATGGCGCTGGGTGCAGGATGTCACCTCTGGCACTCCACAGGAGCAGCACTGACACATGCCCAGCATGCACATACAGAATGAACCAAACTCAGTTGTTTTTCCACTTGGGCGAGAGAAAATTAAAACCTTGTGAAAGTCACTTTGTCTTAGAAAGAAAGCACATTTACTTTGCTTTGCTTTATTACATCTCAGCCTTCTCATCAGTTTGACTTCATTCTTAAGTCATTTTAAACCTTAGTGTCATATAATCTGGCAGCTACAGTGTTGGGCTTTATACAGAAAAACACAGCAAAAGGGTTTTCAAAAGCCCTTAGACTCGCTGAGACTGCTCCTACTGAAGTCAACAGTAAATCCGATGATACCACCGGGAGCAGAGGTCAAGGCTGAGCAGTACAGAAACTTATGGGTGGGATTTTCAATCTCTTCAAAAACGATTACTAATAACAAAGTATATTAAAAATAAAGAGCTAAGTTGTGACCCTGAAAATATTTACATACGTGCTCAGCTCACAGCTTGTAAGTAATTACAGGGGCCTGATTTCTCTCGCTTTCTCTAACGTAAGCCAGGAATAAGGGTCCAGATGTGTGTGGAAAGCCTTGGCTCACAGAGGGGCAGCTACAGTGATTCTGGTGGAATTACTCATGCTCTGCAGCAGAGCTTTGAGCACAGGCATGCACCCAGCAAGACTCCTTAGAAACACCAGGATCTTCCTCAACTCACAGCCACGCTGACGTGTAAATACACCAAATGTGAGATGAGACTTTCCTGGCTGTACTGGTGCAGCAGAAACAGCATTAAAATCCACTCACTCCTAATCAAACACAGTAAAACTTGGGTCGAAAATGAGGGTTAGTTGAGAAAAACTCTGTGTGTGTGTGGAACTGTTTTATTATTTGTGCAGATCTGACACTATGACATGAATTAACCTAACTTCAAAGCATGAAACATCATCATTACAAAGTACTGCATTGAGTATAACCATTTCCAGGCAATTATGCAAACTCAACTGAAATAATATTATGGGTACAGGATTATTGTAGTTCTCTATTAAGCCCAAGAGGAAGAGGGATGTGACTTATTTTCTCATCCTGACAAATCATCTCAAGACACCGCTGAATCAGACACGCTTGCAGCTTAAGAGGAAATAAGTAAAAATGTTCAGCTTTTATTACTAAGTTTGAGGATTTATTAACAAAGATGCAAAAGTAAACCTCATTTGAATCCCCTTATTGTTCACAATATAAGTCCTTAGATTGTGTAGCTACTCTGGGAGGAAGAAAGAAAAGAGCTAGAGAAGGTCACCTTCCCAGCTCTTTGTTTCCAGGCAGTTTCACTCCTGGGTTCCTGTACAATACAGCAGTCTTCACTGCAAACGTTTTAGGGGAAATGCTTTACTTGCATAAAGGCTGCAACTGTTCCCACTGCACCAAAGCCATAAAACTATTGCAATTGAACCAAAACTTGATAACAGCTTAATGGCATAAAGCAATATTTGGACTAAATTGAAGCTGATCATATCACTCTAAAGTTCTTTTCCAAGTTAAAAGGCTTTTATTTATAGACTTTCCTTACACCCAAGAGCCTTTGACATATTTTAACTAACCTGCCTTCCTTGTCTTCTTAACCTTGGTCCCTTTCCAAGAAAAAAAAGATGCCATCTGACCACAGATGGGGTTTGATTTCCAGCAGCAGAACTAACCCGCAACACAAATCCCTTGTGTTTATTCACGGAGTGATGGTGCATGTTGCAGGGAGTGAGCTTAGCCAGTATTTCCTTGATGAAAAGGGTAGAGGGGAACACTCTGGAGGTGCCTCTGTCACCACGTCAACCACTCACACGCAACAAATCTCTGAATCCCACTTATTCCAACTCTTCTGGTTTCATAGACACCACTGGGAGATCAGAATACACTGAGACTCCAGTGGATTAGTGTCACTATTACTGGGACCCACTGCATCTCCTTACATACAAGCTACCCCACACTGACACATCATGGACCTCTGTACTGCAGAAACATGGCTTAGTGCAAACCTGGCTACAAGCACTGCCTAATTGGACCTCAGGCAAAGCACACCACAGCCTTCCCTCAGCCACCTGCTGAGTACACATAGGAGGGACTTTAGAGCTGCCCTGGCAGTCAGATACTGCGTCATATGTACACAGCATCTATATAGCACTGCACCAGCCAGCCCAACTGAGGAGGGCGAATGAAAGGACAACTGAGCAGCATTTATAGACCAGAGCATGTCAATTCACCCTGTCTTTGACAGGGATGGAAAAAATAACATTTTTGTCTATGGTGAGGGAAAGAAATTGAAAACTGGGATTACATCAGGGTGAACAATGCTGTGATTGAAAGACAATCTTTTCACTGCCTCTGAGGGTCTTGTTTTGACCGGCGTCCAAGGGCCTTTTTCAATCAGGTCTGGCAAGTGCCTGCACACAACCTGGCTCACACCTGCTCCAGCTCTGGCTGGTAGTGGGCATGCAACGTGGTGGTGCCACCACATGAAATGCTGCAGTCCCCAGATCCTGACACCTCATCTGCCCCCTGAAAGCTTTGTGTCTTCATTTCCTCACCCCTAGTCTCAAGGCTGCCCTCTGGAAAGAAGCAGGGATATACCTCACTAGCCAGGGTAACTCATTGGCTTGGCTTGGTCCAGCAGCACATCCCTGGCTGTGGGATGCAGCAGGGAGCAGAGGGGCAAGCAAGGCAGTATCACACTCCAGCAGAGCAGCTTATGCTTGTGGAGAGTGTGCTTCTTCCAGCTGTGGGCAACCCACTGGTGGCTCTTCCATCCCCTGTCACCACGTACCAGAGTCAGCAGCAAGCAACCTTCTTCTCTCAGCCCCTGGGAGAAGGGGGTAGCTGAGACATTGTGCAAAAGTAAATATTTATGTAGCCGGGGCCTTCCTTCCCCTGCCCTGTGTTTTCTCCCCCTTCTTAAAATGTCACAGATCAGCTGTTTTCATAATTGTGCAGGAAATGAGTCCCCTGCTGGCTGGCAGCTTAACACCCTCGTGTGCTGGGTCTACTGTGGCTGCACTGCTCATCAATGCTGCCAGCCCCTCCATCCACCCAGGATCTTCAGAGGATGGATTTGGCCAGAGGGGAGATGGGATAGGCAGGGACATGGGCACAGAGCTGCATGGTTTTGGTAGAACTCATTGCTGCAGCTTAGAGGAACCCCTATTTCCCCTATGGTCCACGGTCAGATGAGGATCCCAGGAGACCCAACACTCTGTTTATGCCACTTCAGAGCAAACATCCAAGCACAGCTTCCTGTCTGCGCACAGCCACGAGTGCGCTCAGGATATCCAGGCAGATTTCAAGCTTGCCATGACTTCTTTGTTCTTTGGACAAAGCCTCGTTCACTGGAGATGTTGCTAAAAGGATTATTATCTATAGGAGACTTCTCTTCCCAAAAGGAAATCTGCTAAACACACAATTCTGCATTGCTCTGTTTTGTAGGAGACGGGAGTAAGACAGGAATAATTTCCCTCCTGCTCTCCGCACCTAGTGATTTAAATAGACCAGCAGTGACGACACTGCCTAGTGGGACTAGGCACAAATGCCTTTACCCTGTACTCCAGTCTGATGGCTTTACTGCTTGCCTGAGAGGGTACCCAAGCTGTCCTGTGTTCACTGGGAAGAGTCGGAAGAAGATTTAGAAGTTTGATGGGAATCATATCTAATAGTGCACTCAGTGAAAAGACCAGCCTCGACACCTCCAATAAAACCCCATCAAGGGCCACACCAGATTGTAAATGTTTTGCTTAGCCTGCATCAGCCCTGTGCTGTTCCGAGCCCTGAATACGAGAAGGAACCTGCAAGTCTGAACTTGACGATGCTCAGGATGTGAAAGCAGAAAGAATGTAATTTTCTGCTCTTTATTTAGAGGTGGCAAAACCCTGATAGAAAATGACATGGTGAAAGTGCTTAACTTCAGACCCAAGGAAATTTGACGGCAAACATTAATTACTTCCATCCTGAGTACAAGCCGGGGGCCTGTATTAGCACCTCTCTGAATGGGAGAAGCTCAAGAGGATTGAATTTTCCACTTCTAGGGCCTACTTTCTTTTCCTCATCTACCTACCCTTGGTTTCCTCTTTCTAATTCCCATGTTATTCCCCTCTCTCCACGTCAGCTTTCCCATTAAACAGGACAAAACCTCTAAAAAACCCCACAAAAAACACAGGGGAGCAGACACTGACGTGGGATATTCCATTATAGTGGAAATAGATTCAGTCTGGCAAAACCCTACCCACAGTATTCTCTCACTCTGCTCCTGAGTATAAAGATTCCCTTATGAGTAAGGAGAAAGGTGTTCATGAGAGCCTGAAAACAGCTGCATCGTGGAGCAGGGAGGTCTGCAATCATACTACACTTCAGAACATCAGCCCACCAAAAGCTTAATAGATAGATAAAATAAAATAGGAGAAATCACCTGTGATTGAGCAGCATATTCCCAGCTTCATTGTTTCCAATCCACAGGAAAAAAAAATCACAACCTATTCTAAGCATGTGAGTATATAAATAAATCAGCTGGCCCAGCCAAAAGGCAAAGTGTGCTGAAAACAGATTCAAGCAGAGGTCTAGACTATTACTTAGCTGTGAATCTCAGCTGGGCTCTGCTCTCCTATATTGCTCAGGCAGCTTAAATCTGAATACAACAGAGACCAGATCAGGCAGAGAAGTAACATCCAGAGGGAATATCTAGAGCCTGTGGGGCTGCAAAGCCATCCGAGCCCCTGGCAAGCTCGACTCCCATGTTAAAAAGCACTTTCATTATATGGACCATTTGTTGATGGATTGTGGGAAAAAGTCAGATTTCAACCCAGAAATGAAGACAAGCAAACCCTTATATAAAGCCACCCTCTCCCCAGCCTGTGGGTTGAATGCAGAATGCTCTCAGACTTGCTACATACCACCCACTTGAGATTACAGACTTGCAGAGTTATTTTTAAGAAGTAATTACAGTAGTAGAGGGTACACTCATCTGGAGCGGCTGCCTGAGGAAACGACGGGCCCAACGCAGCTCAGCTTTTCAAGTCTATAATCGTGTTTATTTATTGCCTTTAAAAACAAGAATCAAAATCCAACTAATTTCTGAGTAAAAACGTCTGCATATTTCCCCAAGGAGCCCAAGCAGCCACACTGCACCGAAAACCGGCCCCGGCCTTCTCGGTCTAGTATCCAGCACTGAAACAAAAACAAATAACCCCCATTAGCTCTGCCTTCAAGCAAACCCAGACGAAACCCTCTTTCCAGTCTTTGTTTTCCCTTGAAGCTGTGGCTTGATCATTACAAAACTCTCATCAAATTGTCTAATGAGAGGCACATCATGTTCTGTATATGCTGATTTCTGTCCAGAGGTGGTTTCTGGTTGAGCAAAATAGCAGCTCTTGACCTCTGTGAGAAAAACAAGTATAAGCCCCAAAACATTATTCTATAGGTTTTTCCTATTCCAGCCTCTTGTTCCAGCTGCCAGCCAACGGATTTTGCATCTTACACTGAGAAAAGACTCAGAAGAGACTGAAAGAGAGGGAAGAGGCCCAGGTATTTGGGCAGATGCCAGCACTGGGAGTTTTTTCACCCTTTTTCTTCATCATGTAATGAAGTCAGGCCTTTGACTCATGCCCTATTAATGCCCAAAGACCTCCAGAAGACCTGATGACACCTGCGATACAGGCTCAGCATGCAAAGCCAAAAGCCCCCCTGCACTCCATTACGTGGGGCTCATTACAGCCCCTTCCTCTGTGGGCAGCTCTGAAAGCTGGCAGCTGCTGGTGGCTGCCTTTTCTGCAGCTTCTTCAATAGGAAGCAGCCTAAGGGCATCCTATGGCCTCACATTTGATGACTTCGTCTTTCAAACAGAAAAGACTTAAACCCTAAAAATATCTCCATGGAGCCTGAAGAAAAACATAGGCCTGCCCCCCTCAGAATCATCAATCCCCCCGCTGCCCAGCCGAGGAACAGCCGCTTCCTCCCGGCAGCCCCTGCTTTCCCTTCAAGCCTGGAGCCGACAGGAAATCCATTCTCCTCTTGCGAGAGACAGGAGATGAATTTTCCACAATAGCTCTCCTAGCGAGGCAGAAAATAGAAAGAAACAATAGAAAATGCTTTCTTAAACAATAGGAGCTGCTGAAGAGCAGCTCGCCAGAAGCTCAGCATCACCCAAGTCTTAAATAAGCTGGAGTGGAAACAAGCCAAGGACCTGTTAGCTGTCTTGCTAACACACTACCCTGGCTCAAATATAAGTTCATTTTCAACCTGGAGGCACTCTCCCTTTTCAAAGAACAGGCAGGAAAACTAAAAATATGTATATTAAAAGGAAATTGTATTGCATTATGGAGTAGTCCTCTAAGCTGTGGTCAAGCCCCCAGCATCCCATGCCACAGTGCCATGGGGCACCTCCCTACCCCCTGGCATCGCTTTGGAGCTGGGCATAGGAAACTGCAACATTGATTTACTGCAGGTGGGTGGAAGGAGAGGTGGGGCAGAGCCCCTCTTTCTCCATCTGAGAAAGTTTGCAGCCTCGCATTCAGGATAGCATGGCAGAGTATCTCGGTTATTTGTGTTACACAGGTAAGGCTCAGCAAATCAGACATCTGAGACTGTGTGTGTGCTCCTATTATGCCTGCAAGACTACCCCTGCACATTAAAGGAACATGTTTAAAAAAACTTAATTCATATTTTAATCTAAAAGGTAAGATATGACTGGGTTCAAGATAAAAGGTTCCTTCCTTTTGGCTTTTTTTAACCTTTAAAGCTACTTTTTGACTGGCTCTGAACTGCTGCTACGCTTCATTTCTGTGTAGGTCAGGAATTGAAAATGACTCGAAAGAAAGATTAAAATCACTTACTAACACCTTGTTGCCTTGGCTCACAGAGCTGCAGGACAGGATAGTCAAAAATGGAAAGCAAGCCTGAAATTAAACCTAGTTTTGCACACAAAATCCAGCTAAAAATCAGGAGAGGGAATGCATTTCCTTTTAAATGCCCAGCTAGCAACCACCTTTACAAAGGAGAAAACAGCCTACTTAAGAGGTGAGCAGAACAAACCTTGAAAACACCTCACATGCCCTGACCACTGCTGTGATGCAGCACCTTTGTCAAAATTATACATGGCCACATCCTAATTTTACTGATCCTGGTGTCGATTTACACAGGTGGAACATAAACCACTGGATCTGAAGGGCACCATGGCGCTGCTGCTTCAGATGAGCCCGTCATCTCTGCTTCAGCACAAGTTTAAGCACCCAAGATCTCTGAACAAAATGCTGTTCCAGCCCGAAGCAAAACAAAAGGAGCAAAGCTGGAATATACACAACTGAGAGGGAAAAAAAGCTGCTCTCATTACCATGGATGGAATCCTGCTGTTGCAAACCTGCTCAAGCCTTTCTCCTCAGCTTCCTCTTCTCCAACAGCATTGGAAAGGGAAGGAGGGGGGAAAAAAAAACCCAGTACACCAAACCGAAACCAAAAAGCAGACATATCCACCTGGGATGCAGTTCATCGGCAGATCTCCTTCCCCACTGCAGCGGCAGGAACGGAGGCGAGGAACGTCCCGGCTGGGAGAGATTATTCCCCATTCTCCTGCATTGTGCAAAATGGGGAGGCTCCACCAGCGCTCCCCGCCTGCCGGCACCCCCGGACAGCCCCAGGTATCTGGGCGGTGCTGGGTGGCCACCCGCGCCCTCTGCCACGGCACCTCTCCCTTCCCGCAGCCATCCTGAGTCACGCATGGGATGAGGCTGGGCTGGGGCTCGCGGTCCCGGCTCCTGCTCCTCGGGGGAACCAGGAGCCCTGCAGGCATTGAGCAGCCAGGCAAAGCCCTCCCGGCACGGAGCAGCTCACCCTGCTCCCCACCCACTGTTGCTGGCATGAACCATGCACCACAGCTCAGGAGCAAATCAGGGCCAAACCTGCAAGGATCTTCCTGCTGCCCTGTATGTGCTGCCTGTCCTTAAAATGTCTCAGCAGGCACCACATGTTCCTGCTGCCTTGGGGCTGAGTAAGGAGAAAGCTTCAGTGACCCCTTTGAGATGGTGCCGGGGCATTTCTCTTCTTGAGGGGAAAGCAGGTCACCAGGCCTCAGCAGGTCCTGGCAACGGCTGGTTGACATCTTATCCACCGTGCTGGCATCCCTCCCAGTGCCCTGGGACACAGCCACCAAACTCCACTGACAGCATGCACCCTGAAAGGGATGGTTTCCTCTTTCCTTGCCCTAATCAAGGGAGCTGAAAAATCCAAGCGGAAAAGAAAGGAAGAGAGAAGGTGCCTCTCTGGCAGAGGCTCTTGGGTGCTGGAGGTAGGGCCTGGAGCCAAGCTGGTCTGTTGCCTAACCAAGCTAGTAGGGTAGCCTTACCTACCTCCCTGGCCCCCCTGGGATAGGACTCAGCTTCCCAAGGGTAAGGAAAATCAGGCAAACAAAGCAGTTTCCCCAAGCGGGATGTCTCCCTCTCCAGGCAGCAGGGAAGCTGCAGAGCAGGCGCCCTGTGAGGATTTTCCCTTTCCAGAACTATGCAAAAACCTCCTGGTTTTTTCAGCAGGGCTCAAAATTGTTTGAAGTCCAGGCAGGGGCCAAGCTGGAACCTGGGTAGAAAGTGCAAGGGGCTGTCATCATCAATGCTCAGCCCTCTGTGCCACGGAAAGCCCAAGCCTTTCTCCACAGCAGGGATCTGCAACCCAGTAGCCAGCATGATGGGAGGATTTCATGCTGTGCAGTGTGTTTTCCCCAAGGCTACACTCTGGAAGACACAATGGAGCAAGAAGAGCAAGAAGAGCGGAGAAAGAAGAGACACCCCTCCAACTTCAGCTTTGTCTCTAGATGGCTCTTCCACTTAGTGCCAAAAGAAATGAAAAACAATGCAAGCCCTTGAGTCCTGGGTCAAGCACTGCAGAACTGTCAATCCCGGAGCTGCATTGCCCTGTCTCTGCCATTTGTATTTGCCACCCTGTCCTTCAGAAACTCAGCAGACCAGTCTTTTCCTTCCAGCTGAAGCTCCCTCATTAACTACCTCAACATTCCTGAAACAAGGAACCCAAGTCTATAACCTCTTCTCTGTGTTGATGCAGATACTGAAGTATTTGACAGGGAGGGAGCAAAGCTTCAAACCCACACTCCAAAGATTGCTCTTCAGATGTGCAGCAGGAGAGGTGATGGAGAAATCAGTGCACTGCAAATGGGCTCAACCAAAAGCCACATTGGTACAGCCAAACAGCATTTTTCATCTGTGTCTTACAGTGACAAGCCATCTTTAGTCTAGAAAGGGGGTTTTGCAGCCAGTTTTGTTCTAACTCTTCCACAGTCTCCCTCCATCCTCTCAACCCAAAATTTCGTACCATCAACTATAAAAATGCTCTCTGGCCACCCCACAAACATGGTTTCTTATACGGTTTTCTTCTGCCTCACCTTCCCTGATGCAAACTTTTCCAACAGTAAAAGGGAAAATCAGAGACAAGGGAAAACTCATGGGAAAAAAGATAAAATGAGGAAAGAGGAGGGAAAATATCAGGTTTGCCTTCTTGGTATGGTAAAAGAAGTTTGCAGAAAAATTGAAGGCAGGGGATTGACCCTCAGAAAGGTAAGCAAAACTACAAAGTTATCCACAGCATATCTTTTACAGGATTATCTGACACGGCTTATTTCCTTGCTCCTCTTCTTGGCTCTGAAAGCTGTACAGTCCGTACTTGTGTAAGAAGGAAGCGGAGAAAAGAAATTGCTAAAGATGAAGGTATCTAGAGGAAAGAAAAGCTGCACTTTCCTGCTGTTGAACCCAGAATGGTCTCTCCTTGCAGGGCACTGACCTCTGTTACACTTCCCTTGGTTTTTACAGGTAAAAGGCTCCCAGCACAGTCAAATACTTAGCCTTGACTGACCCAACAGGGAGGCACCTTGCCCAGTAGTTTGCAACCATAAAACCACCCGAAACCAGCAGTGGTGAGTGCAAAGGGGGCTATCATCTGTGCGTAAAGCAAAAATCAGAGCCAATGTGTAACAGGTCAGAAAAGCAGCAGCCATCTGCACCCCGGTGGGATGAAACCAGCACCAAACCACTTTCTAGTAACCCAGGGGATTTACAATCTGTGCATACAGGGGGAGGAAGAGAGATGTACAGCTGGGGGCAGAGCAGGGCAGTGGGACACCTTTCGTTTTCCTCATAAATCATGCATGCAGCACCATCCCTGCTTTGTATGGAGTAAGCTGAGACACAGCATGACTGTGCCCAAGCAACAGGACCTGGACAGGTCAGCCTCTTGCTCCAGATGCGCAGCTGACTGTGCATGCTTTCATTTCAAGAGAGCACCACAGCATTGCCAACAAGCAAGAGACCTGGGCTGGCATCAGTCAGCTTCCTAAACCAGACCCGATGGAGGGAAATTACCCTAGCCTGAAAGTGGCACAGGCAAACCCCAAGCACTCAGAACCCAGCATCCAGAGTCACTCCAGCTTGGCTGAATCAGGCCCATAATAAGCAAGCAAAATCATAACATTTTCATAAAAGTAGGATTTAAGTACAAACATCTGCCCTGCTGGTTTTTAATTCTCAGCCTATAGCTAGGTATTTGTTTCAGTGATCTACGGTTCCAGCTGCAGAAATGCCATGTGGATTCTAATTATGGCAGCTAGTTTATTTAACAGACTTCGACATTGTTTGACATTCAGCTGAGTCACCTTGTTCCCGGGTAAAGCAACATGGGCTTTTCAGTGGTTCACCAAGAGAGAGGCAGAGATCTGATATCAAAAGTAGAATGTATATCACAAAAATTAAATACAGCTGAGGTCTATTCTATTCTGGCAGCTTCCCTCTTTGGGATACTAAGTCAACCCAAATGTTTTCCAGATATAATTCTTCCCTTCACGGATATGCAGCAGTACCATCTCCCTCATGTTGTTGGAAGGTGGGAGGGGTAGGAAGTGCTGTAATGGGCATATGGAATATATCTCATCCTCTGCAAGTATCACCCACCCATGTGTCAGGACATCCATCACTAAGAACTGCACACAGGCTGAGCATCAGTCAGCATTTTTTCTAGGACAAAATAAAAGAAATGGCCAATCCAGAAGGAACAATCATCACCTGCAGACAGAGATGTTCCCACAGCACCTCACCTAAAACTATCTGTACCCCTGTATGGTGCTTTTCAAGAATCTCAAAATGCTTTCCAGCAAGAAAGGCAGACCAGCACTATCCATCCTCATCATACAGAGGTATCACAAAGTGACAAGTCTATGAGTTTGTTGGTGGCACAACTGGAAAGAGAACTCATGCTTGGACCATTCTCCTCACGCCAGGTTGGAAATGGAGGCCAACACCACTTCTCCCTGTCTGCAGAGGGCCTGGATGCAGCATAGGGCACTGCAGAGAGCAAACCCCAATCCTAGGGCTGCCTTCCAGAAGGTCCGTGGAGGCTGCTAGGCTGCCCTACTGCAGCTTCAATGCTTGTGTCACATATCTGTGCTGCTGCTTTCCAAGCCCCTGCTTCCCTGCTAGCCCTGGAGCTGTGCTCAAACACACTTCTGGAGCAGCTGCTTTGCCTGCAAACAGTGCTGGGGATCACAGCATGCTCCCCCAGAGGACTATGTCCTCCCATCCCAGCTTCTCTTTACAGACCTTTGGGGAAGAGCTGGGATCTCCTTTTTATAGTTAAAGACAGAAGGGACCTTTTCAGAGGCTGAAAATACTCCACTTATTCTGGCAGGCAGCACAGCGAGCCAAACTTCAAACCAACAGCCAGAACCGTGCAGTCAGACAATAGCGAGCTGGCCTGAGCGTGCATTTCCAAGAGCACGCTGCGGTCTGGCTCATCTCCCCCATGCCATCCCTGCAGTCGCTGCTGGAAGAAGCTGTGTGGAAGTGTGTGCCATTACCCTGAGGAGAGGATATCCATCATGTCCAGGCTCTCTCTGAAGGCTGTCAGAGAGACAGTGGCTCAGGCCAAAGAGATGTTTACTTATCTTTCTGGCCAACACTGCAGAAATCCCTGTTTGCATTTAACCTTCTTTCAGTTTCCTTTATATCCTAGGGGCAACTCTGATTATTCATTCTTTATTGTACGGTAACAATACCTCCAGAGCCACAGCATTAAGAAACAAAACCGATGGTGTCTCTGGTCTCCAGTGGCCTTGAATTGGCAGCCCAAGCTCACACTGGGGGGCTGCCAGCCTGTCACCCCACAGGCACAGCCCCCCAGAAGCCATTGAATCCCTTTGTGTGGCAGGGCAGGAACCAACCTGAACCTCGACAGCTGATGCAAGATCCCCTGTGAGCCCTAAACACCATGCCAGTTATTTTAGGAGGAGGTGGAGGTCTGGTATCACAAGGCTGTGTATACGAGCTCCCAGGGAAAAGGCATTTGTAAGAGCCGTCACAAAAAGTACTAGAGACTGCGGCTGGGGAACTGCAGTCCCCAGCTGCTCTCACCCATCTTGTTTAGGGCTTTCCCCACAGCATTACCTGGTAGAAAAGGGATAATTCTTTGCTTGGGATCTTTCTGGCCTCCTTCAATAGGGAACTTGTCCAGAAGCTGCATCTGCAAAGGAAAAAGAATAAAGGTCTTAGGGGGAAAACACGGACTGGCTGTGTAGGGAGCAGGGGATCTCTTGGTCTGTGTGTGGTTTAAAAGATGATTAGCAAAGCAAAGCAACTGCAGGAAACACTCTGCCTCATTGCGGGGGAATCTGTACATTAAAAGGTACGATACAGTTCACTCCAAAGGGAGGGCAAGTTTCTGGCAGCACAGAGGATCTGGGACAGGGCCCAGGCAGACATCCGAGCCTGGCCTTGCCGCTGTTCTAAACTTAGGCTCTCATTCTTCGTTACAGAACACACGCCTTGCCTCTAATCCACAGCCTGCCCGCATTGGTGGAGACACAGTTTTTACCTGTCCATGTGAAAGGCCGCTCACCTGGCTAAACATGCTGTCCAAGCAGATGGATTAATGTGTGTTAAATAAAATACCTGCTCTGCGCCTTGCTGGCAGGGCACTGCCCACTGCCCTGGCCCGTCAGAGCACTCCTGCTTCCCCAGGGAGGGAGATGGGAGTTTTGGAAGGATCTTCCACTGCAGTCCCTACACTGAGGCAGCACCAGAGAAAGGAAGCAGGGAAGAAGGACAGCAGAGCATCCCAGAGAACACTACCAATAGGAATGGCCAGAAAGCAAAGCTCAAGGTGGGTGTGCTGTCAGCTCGCGATAAGCAGCCTTCAGCACATCATTATGGACAGAGTTTTGCCCACGTCAGCTAAGATCTTACCCCACCAGCTCCTAAACCCTGTCCACCAGAACCATCTGTTTCTAACACATCCCTAAGGCTGAGCAGGTTCAGGATTCTGTTGCACCACTGAACTGCAAACAGCCTTCAACCTGAGGAACTCAAAGGGGTATTGATGGTTTATGGCCAGCTTGCACAGTGGAGCAGCCTGCTGACCACCAATAACTTTTTCTGGAAGCAAGCCTAGGGAAGCAGTATGCTGACCTGATGTCCCTAAATGAGCCCTATAATTTGTCCATGGGTGATGAGCCCAGAGCAACCAGTGCCACTGAGGCTGAATACCAGCTGAAAAGCCACACACAGCCTCAGCCAGGAACGAAAGAAGCTGCTCCATTGGCACCTTCATGGGCCTATCCAAGAGAGACTGCCCCCAGCCTGAAAACTGCCAGAGCCTCTCACCCTTCACATTCACCCTCTGTACTGTTATTCAGCCCATGGTGCTACCAAGGTAAATACCCAAATCTTCAAATTGTGTTTAATTTCTCCCATGTTTCAGATGTATGATGCAATGCTCTATGCCCCTGCTGATCCTACACAGCAGCCCTGGCTCCCTTGTGCTAGGGGAGCTCCAAATCACTTGCCAGCCCAGTGACTCGTTTCTGACAGTCCAGGAGAGATGTTTGTCAACCCACAGTCCACAGGTGCTCTGTGGAGGGTAAGGGAGGAAAGCAAGCAGTCCTGTTACTTGACCTTGCAGGATCCCTATCTCCTCACCTGAACTGGATCTACAGCTCAATACAAATACCTAAAGGGGCACCTAAAACTGCATGTGTGGGAGCTCATCATGCTAGGTACCCACCACTGAGGGTGTGTGAGTTAACAGAGGTTTTGCCAGCTCAACAGATTTCCTTTAAAAAATACGTTTTTGCTAACATGGGGAAAAAACCAGGGTTTTTTTACTGTTTTTGTTTTAAGTACACAGGATCCTTCTCTTCAACCACACCACAACATCTCCAGCATTTTCACCATATGTTACAGCAAACCAAAGATCAAGAGCAAGCTCAGGAGTAGAAGGAACATCTGTGCAGCAGAACAAGTTAAAAGATCCCACGTTTCCCCATCAGGGAGTCAGCCTGGTAAATAAATAGAGCGTAGCTTTGCGGATTGTTACCTAACTCACTTTTCTGCCAACAGAGACATGGGTTTTATTGAAAATGGGAAAATTTGTTTTCTCGGAGGTAGAGCTCAGGGTGCCTGAGGTCAGGCATGGGCAGGAGCTTTGTTCAAAGGGAAAAGAAAGAAAGAGGGGGAAGGAATCCCCACCAATTGACTTGGAGTTTTGCTGTTGCTACACTTTTAGCCAGGAAGGCAATTCTCACTTTACTACACAGTGACTAATTCAAGCTTGGAACCGATACAGTCAAATTCCCATGGTTATTCTTGGAGTTAGATTAGCTTGGCTAATACAAGCCTTTTTAACCACATCAAGAGAGTCACAACGTGTATAACTTAGTGCTATTTATCTAAAGGGTGGATATCAGCAAAATAGATACAATAAACTGCAGCTGGAAAAGTTTGGCTAAGTTTTCCTAGATTACACTTTCCACCCCAGCTCTTGACTCTGGCTGGGAGGATCTGGATGTCAGGGAGCTGGGGGGAGGCAGAGGCACTCAGGAGGTCACCAATGCAACTGATGGAGATACAGCCTGTCCTAGTGCCAAGTCCCTGGGAAGCATGGTAGATTTCTCATATTTGGTATATAAGACAATATTCCAGTGGGCAACATGCACACGTTTGTGCAAAACTGAAGACAAGGTGTAAAGTTGCTGATTCTCTAAAAGGCCATGCAAGGTTGGGTACCCATGGAGGAGTGTGACAGCCCTTCTCCAAGCCCCTGTCTCCAGAGACTGCCTGCTGCTGGCTTGTGGAATAGCCCCTGGACCAAGTTGGGTTTGGTGTTTCTGCTGCCCCAGCAAGAGACAGGCTGGTTTTGAGAAGCTGTGCTGGAGGTTTTGAAGGAAACTCAACATGAGAAACTCAACAGATCCTAAAAAGGATCAGAGGAAGGACATGGCTGAGGCCCAGCAATTAAACCCCTACCTCTATGTCTGGCTGTTCTCATCAACACCTAAAAAAGTACTCCCATCATGACAGCATCTATATGGATGAGTACTAATAGCACGGAGAACCTAGAGCACAGACTGGAATGTGCTGACTGCCCTTCAGCTCTGCAGTGCAGGAAGCCTCTCATGATGTTAAAGCCAAATGAAGAGCAGCAGAAGCACGGAGCCTTCTTCAGCACTTCCCTACACTCAGTTCTGCTATTCAAAGCCAGTGCAAGTTAGATCTAAAACCTGGAAAAGCAGGATTTTGTATCCTTTCTTCCACAGAGAAGGATGCAAAGCAGAAAATGAGGAAGAGATAGCTGCAGGGGGGGAGAGAAAAAAGGAATAGGTCTGAATGAAACATCCCAAATCTCCCAGAGCTGATGGGGTATCCTAAGCCCCACTCAGCCTAGCCTGAATAAGAGGCACTAACAATGGAGATAAATGGAGCAGGCAGGAATGGAGGGAGCTAAGGGCTGAACCACAGAAGCTCCTCCTGGTAGTTATAGCACTTTCCTCACATGGATGACTAACAGCCAAAGAGCAATAAACAGATTTTCAGTTTGCTTAATTAGATGTCTGCAGAGCATCCAAAAGTCAAAAACTCTTTAGTCTGTGACAAATGCTTTTCCATTAACAGGAATTATCATTGTTATTATTGCAAATATACGTATGATAGATAAAAAAAAAACACCTTCACATAACACCCAAGTTATTCTGTTCAGACATGGGCAGTCTCCACAAGTTGTTGCTTGCATCTTGAACATGACATTGACGTTAAGGACAAGATTTGCTAATTGAGAGAGTCATCCCGTCACCTAGAGTAAAACCATCCTGGCATGAAGGGGAAGAAGGAAAGCCTAGATGCGCAGTCCTGGAGGATGGAGCTAGGGCTGTAGCTGGCTTTGGGCAGGCAAGAAATCACAAGTAGGCAATATATTTTGGCAAATCTGGGGAAGCTCGTACTCAGTTCATCAGCTCACAAGCACGTGAATCCCACCACAAGAAAGCCTCCAGTTGTATGACTGATGTGATGAGCAGAAAGAAATCCATTAGCATGTCACTGTGTCACAGGGTGGGGGATCTGTTTGGAAACAGGGAGGGTATATGGAAACCAGGAAGTGAGCTTCCCGCCTATTTGGGCAGCATGTCTGGAGTCAGGCTGGACAAACACATCCCACCTCTTGCTGCTGGCACAACAAATACACATCCACAAACAACTGACTGCAAAAATCACTTCCCCAGGCTTTGTCTTTCCAAACTGCTTTGGGTCTGCCAACAGCTTTCCTGCAGAAGTTCTGCATGGAGTTCTGCCTTCTGCTCCAGACAACTTCCATCTTGCTTCAGTGCTGAACTCATTAAGGTCTGCTATAAACCTTGTTGATTCACATTATGACTTGCTTACAGTGGTCAGCAAATGATCATGAAATTAATGCCGTTAAAAATCAAGGGAATTACTTGTGAGTTGCTGCTCATTAAAACAAGAGCAGGCTCAGAGCACTAGCCGACTCCACTCCTTACTAATTGCACATAACCATGAAATCACCTGACTTGCAAGAATGGAATGGGAATATTTCAGTGGTATCAACCCTCACCCTTTGATATTAACGCAGGGAGTTCTGGACGCTGCCTCACACATGCAAATGAGAAACAAGAGGTGTAGCCAGTGTTCTCACTTACAGCTGAGCTGTTAGTTGATAGAATCATTTAGGTTGGAAAGGACCTTTAAGATCATCCAGTCCAACCATGAACCTAACACTGCCAAGTGCACCACTAAACCATGCCCTTAAGTGCCACATCCACACATCTTTTAAATAGCTCCAGGGATGGTGACTCCATCACCTCCCTGGGCATCTTCCTTTTCATCCCTTCTGCTTTGGGCCACCTTTACCTACGAACGAGACTATGCCACAAAGAGATGCTCCTGCACACAAGGACAATTTGGGCTCAGCAATCACAGCTGATGGCATCTGCAGTCACTTCACGAATGCTCTGCTGTGAAGATAAGATTCAGCTCCTCTCTGATTTGCAACAGTATCACCTGATTAACATTCTTAATGAAAAATAAGCACCCCTTGAGACGCTACAAATAGCATCTCTGAGGATGAGAAGCCAAACATCTTCCTGACAATTATTTACTTACTACATTTTATTTATTTTCATAAAACTTTGGTTTATGTTTTAGATATAAGGACTTGCAGCATCTGAGACTAAGGAGCCACCCCTCTCTTGCAAGAGAGGCTTTTACTCTGCTGTAAGCCAACCAATGCCATGGACAAGAACATATGACCTGATCCTGTGGCATTTGCCAGCAGAACTTTGTTTCCAATTTGGTCTCCCGGTTTTGCAAGTCTGTGACTAAATCTAACTCCCTAAAATTAATCTACTGCAGCAGTTACCTAACCTCCACCTATGCCTAACACCACAGACTAGCTGGAGCTTCCTGCTGAGCTGTTAGTTCCTCCCCTTCCTTCCTCGCAGCAGCTTTAACTCTCCCCCAGTCAAAAGAGTGAAGTTCTCCACACCTCTTAAAATAAGCAAATTAGGACACCCACATAATCTCTTATCAGTGTGCTTATATTTCTGGTTCCTTTTCAAGTGGATGTAGGTTTTCCATGTGCACAGATAAAAATCAAAGCCCTACAGGAGATTGGCACTGAAATCATGGGAGATTTATTTTAACATACAAAGACCCTGAGGATGACTTTCATCCAAACCCTTTACTTTGGCAAGCGAAGCAACATCCATTGCTGCAAAGGGACACAGGACTCTGACCTTCTGCAGAGAGAGAGAGATGAGACCTCATTCCCATTCTGCATTGTCTAATTTACTTGTGCCCCAGGGAAACAGTGGATGAAAATCAAACCACAGCCAGGAGACTGAGAGCAGCAGATTTCGGTCAAGGTGGCTGCAGAAACCCCCTGAATTTGCCGCCTAACTCTAGGTCACGCAAGTGGTCCTAAGGCTACAACATTTCTTAGACTGAATGCCAAGAGGCATACTAGCTCCCTATTTTCCAAGTGCTCACTAGAAAATCTGTTTTTCATTACAGATGAGGCAAGCTGATAATAAAGGTACTTGGATCTGAAAGGTAAAGTACATGAGGACAGTTATGCATCAGGCGCATGGTTATCCCAGCTCTGTGATCCCTTCTCATGAGGCTGACCTGAGCTCTGAGTCACAAGGAGAGAGGGGCTATAGCTGAGCGATGGGGCAGAGGAGAAGAGGAATCCGTACACACCTGGGATTGTATGCATACAGCTCAGAGACCAAAGAAACTGCAAGAAAAGCAAAGGTGCTACCAGGGATCTGAAACTAGTGATGATGGAACTCACACCCTCAGCAGGAGAGGTTCAGGGCATCTGCAACTCAGAGTAGGTTGAAAGTCTCTGATGCACATAATGCAAGCTTAGATGAGAAGGGGAGGTAAGATACCAGAATAGAAGGGTTATTAATTAAAACCCTGAGGAGCAGCAGCAATTTCCTTTCATTTGAAGCTGAATACCAGCTGTGCTGCTCGCTGACGTGACTGATGATTACAGCATCATCAGCTATATTTTGAGTTATACATGATGTGATCTGAAGAAAGTGAAGGGCCGGAACTGGGTTGAATTCTGTCATCTGCCAGAGTTTCCTCATGGAGAAACCTCTCTGGTCCTGTCTCTGCTTTTGCATCTGCAAAATGCAAGACAAGTCTCAGGAAGATGGCATGAGATTTAATGAAAAGCCATTAAATGCTCTGAGCAGGAGTCAGGGACTGAATTCAGAGGAACAATACTCATCTAAAATCAGCAGGACAAAAACAAATGGAAGAAGTATTATCAGTGGTTTTCAGAAATGCTTTTCCTCCCATTTGTGGGCTTGTTCATCTGTAACATATTCCAAATCCTGGTTAACCAGAGCATCCAAAGGGGTCTTTCACTTAAGGAAGATGGTTACCCACCATTACCAGCAAATGAATCTCATGCTATTAGGTAATATATCAACATTTAAATTTCAACAGGTGAAACCAAGCAAGAGAGTGGAGAACATGACAGCCCATCTCCAGAGATCCACTTCCTATACGCTGGTCTAGAGATCACTTCTTCAATGATGTGATTTCAGGATGGGTTTTCTGCTAAGGTTAAGCAGTTAAGGAGCATCCATGACATAAGGGGAGGGACCTGGTTTACTCCAGCCCAGGACCATACCTCCTGAGATCAATGACAGATGGACATGCACGACAGCGAAAAAAACTGCGGTCCCTGGGGCAGATCCCTCTGCAGGACACAGCTCTTGGAGAATTTTCTCTACATGTGGGTTGAACTGAGCTTGATTTTATTCCTCCTCTGCTTCACCCTCTCACAGGAACAACAAACCAGTTCACCCTCACAGACGCAATACCGTAGGATGCCTGCCTAACTCCTACCTCTTTGCAACTAGCCAGAACGGAGCTGCTCCTGAGCACAATATCAATTAGCTAAAGTTCACAAAAGACTTGGAGATCTTTGGGTGAGGGCATGGAACAGACTGAGCACAGCACAGCCCATCTGTTAACTGCTCACATGTATAACTGACACCTCACACAGCAGAAGGAGGTGAAACCCCATCTCTTCCTAAAGCAGTAACAAGTTCCACAATGCAGCAGGAATAATTATATCAGGCAGCCAGTGACACTGGCTCTCTCGTGGTGTTACACGATGCCACAGCATGCAAGAGAAGTGCATTAATTCAGTCTCTGAGAAGCAGCAGCAACTGGCTTTCCTTTTATTTTGAAAGAAAAAAAAAGAATTAAAGCAAAACCCACCCGGATAACTGGCTGACATGCCCGACAATTACAGCATTATAGGATATGTTCTGAATTAAATATAGTGCGATCCGTGAGAAAGTCAAACAAAAGCAGGAGAATGCATATAAAGTAAAGGGAACAGACATTTACAGCATGGTGCAATCCCCAAAGGGAAAACGCCTTTCTCAGGTCTGAAAATTTCCACCAGAAATCTTGGAAATCTTACAAACCTCTCAGCATCCAACTCAAACAGCCAGAGGAGTAGAAGGGGGGAGCAGAGACTGGGGGTTTTTCCCCAACATGATCCATCAAAAGAGGGAATGCTGTTTCCCAGCCGAGACATTTGGTGTTTTTCGTACAGAAACGCAGCTTTCTCTAAAGGATCTGCAGAACGAGCCCAGCGTTTGTGGCTAACACAGGCTGGCAAAACATTTGGAGGTGCTGCTTTGGGATGACAGAGGCACTTGGTGCATCTCAAGAGCTTCTCAGAAAGCCCACACTGTCCTTTCACAGAGCAGCTATTGATGCCTCCTGCCAGAAGCATTTTATTTCCCAGAGCTAAATTAGACCGGCCTCATCCAACTTAACCACACTGGAAGACGCTTGGACAAAGGCTGCTTCATACTTTTCCATCTATCCATGGTGATTATATGTCCCTTGTTACTCCAGTATCTACAGTGGGTTTGTCCTGACAGCATCCCTGGGAAATAAGGCCATACCATAATGCCTGTTCCAAAAAGGCGCAGAGAGATGAATGCTGCAGTTATGTGTCACAGCAGGGCTGTGCAGAGATGTCAGAGCCACACAGATGCCTTGCCCCACCAGGTCAATTAGCTTCTGAGAAAGGCTTTATTTTGTGATGGGGTGCAAGCACTATGCCTTTTTTCCATAGCTGACATATCCAGAGCCAGCCCAGGTGTCCAAAGAGGCGCACTGTAGGTCCAAGAAAAAATCCTGGCTGAGAAGAAGAGCTGATGTCAGCAGAAGAGCATCTTTCCTTACTTCCTTTTTATCTCTACAAAAATCACAGGCCTGGAAGTGTTCCTTCAAACTGCACATAAGCAGCAAGAGACCAACATCCTTTAGTATGCTGCAGTACTTTAGCATCCTTTAGTATCACTGCAGTAATAGTGATAATTGCCCTTGGACATAAACAGGAGCAGGACCAAGCTCTCCTATAACACTGGCCTCTAGGCAGCAACAGAGCTACATCTAACAGTGTTGCTAGAGCAAAGGTCCCATTTTTAAATATGATGGCAACTCTAAGAGCTTCACTGAAAGGGAGCAAAGCATCAAGGTCGCTTCCATTAATCACCATCTCCCACATCACTTGGGAACTGTAAAAAATACTTACTTTCCATCCTTTAAATTTCAACCCTTTCAAGCCAGCAATTGAAATACAGTGTAGCCCCATTGAGATTTGAGTTTATCAGAGCATTACCCTTACTGAGCCACTCCCAAGGCCTGCAAGTGCCTAAATCCTTCCAGGAGAGACCATTCATCAGGCAGGAACAGCTCAGCCCAGCACAAGGGCTGGATGAATTGGTGGGAGGCTGCAGGGCTTAAAACCCTTCAGTCCTTAGGGAACCCCTGGCAGCAGTGGTGAACACTGCATTGAAGCTGCAAGCAAGGTGCTGGGGTGTGCATCCTAAAAGCATTATAGAGCCATTAGCAGGGTGCTGCTATTAATTACATACTTGCTCTTAGCAAAAACATGCACCAAATATTAAGGTCAGCACAATCTGCAGGTTTGTTTTTGCTACAGTCTGTTTTGTCCAGTGCTCTCAGATTATGCACGGAATAGGCACCTGAGCTGCTCCACATCACAGGCTTAGGCTGGCATCCTGCAAGGGGGGGTGGGGGATTTGGTGGGGAGGGAGGGGGCTATGGTTCTATATTTAAGGGTCTCCTCATGTGCCAGTGTGACTCCTCTCAGGTCCAGCCATTCCCCCAAAGCAATATTGCCAAAGGCTGGAGAATCACATCTGTCGTGCAATGCCCTCTTTCTCCCTTTCTTTACTCCTCTCTCATAAAGTGTAACCGCTGATTCATTGGTGTTTCAGGCAGGGACAATCTAACCAGCCAGACCCTACCTTTACAAATCAATTTGTTTGAACCAGTGCAAAGCCTGGCACAGGAACACACTGAAACCCAATTTATACACTGAATGGTCATTGATCTTGCACCCACAAAATCCATCCTTAGAAACCTCTGCTGCTCACACACTGGTGACCATGGTTTTAAATAAACCTGCTTAAAAATACACCCTTAGCTAAATTGGTAAAAGCAAACCCTTAGTTAAACTGGTAGGGTTTTGTGAGCCTGCAAGACTACTCCCCTGCTTGCACTACTATGAGAGAGATGAGACTTTAGCTCCAAATGCATGAAACTTAATCCCTCTGTTTTCATAATCTACATCTTCTCTACAGCATGTTAGCTCTGCATGATATATTGTCCCCTGGAAACCACGAGTAACTTCAATATTGAAAACAGAAACAATAGCTCCAAACACAATGGCACATTTTACTTCAGAAACTCCATCTGAAATGGTATCTACTCATCTCCGTAGGACACTGCTTGTAGCTCTGGGGTGATGGGGGAGAGAGACCGCCCAGCTCAGTACAATGAAGAAACTGTGCCAAGCACAACATAACCACAGGTTTCAGCTCTACACTGGGAGGAGACTCCTTTGTCTTCTTTTCTCCCTCTTTCTCTACCTCCAAACCCTGAGATGTTTTGCCTGCATATCTGGTTCCAAACACGTGTCTCCTGTCTTTGGGGGGATTTAGAAAGGAGTACAGACAACAAATCCCACTGCCCAGGCAGGCAAACAGAGCTGCATGTGTAACTTATCTTGCTACGGGCCTCGAGGGAGGTAAGCAAGCAAGTAGCCAGCAGGACAGGGGTTTCCAACAGTTCAGAGCCAGCTGCCAGCCTTTACACTCCCAGCCCTAGTGTGAGTCTTTGGGCTTAGACGCTGCTCAGACTTGGGTGCCAGCATCTGCCCAGGATGCTCATCTGACACATTAGGATGGCAAAGGTGTTCAGTGCACAGGAAGGACAGCCTCTAAGCCATGGTTGCCTGCTTGGGCTTGCAAAGGAGGGAGGGAAGTATTTACATGTTAGAATATAACAACAAATTTAGGCTTGCAGCAATCTGTCCTTACCAGTACCTATTGCAATGACACCTCAAGGACTGGTTTCTCTCTGCAGATTTATTTCTGGGTAGGAGAGACAAAGTCTTTGGGTATCGAAAGAGCTGTCACTAGCACAACACCACCACACAGGCACCTTAGCTGGACACTCAAACACATGCTAGAGCCTTCCAGTCACTGCCCTGACACACAGCATGGATGCTCAAAGCCACGCCAGTGCCTTCCAATCACTACCCTGACACACAGCATAGACATTGCTCTCTCTTTAAAACAGAACAGAGGGATTTGGGTAACATCTGAGTCCTTAAGGCTCATGGCCAGAGGAAGGATCCCAGGGATGCGCACAGCTGTCCCAAAGGACCACGCAGATGGACCACACCATGATGCAAGAATGCACTGAAAGGAGAGACAACACACCCTGAAGGACAAACCCAACCCAGCCCCCTAAGAAGGGAGGCTGGGACTGAAACCTTGTTTTTGTAAGCACAAGTCTGCCTGAGGAGCTTGGCTAATTTAATTGAGAATGAAAGCAAACCCTGGGAAAGTAGATGGGTTTGGATGGCGGCCACAGCGGCTGTGCATGTGCTGCTCAGAGCAGGGTGGGCACGGTGAGTGTTTACAGGGCCTCCACATTACGCTCTGCATGCTCATGTGGTACTCCAGGGGTTTCATTCAAATAATAATCATCCATCCCTGGACGCGCTGCTCGTCGACCAGATGGTATTCTGTGTATTATACCAACTAATCACATGTAATGTTTGGCAGGGTATTAAAAGCATCGATGGAGGTCTTTGACAAGGGTGGGGGGTTTGTTCCTTTTTAATCTCAAGAGCTTTCAAGTGGCGCAGGCACATTGTCGAGAAATACTGTTCGGGGCTGTGACTTTTCCAAACTTGCAGATGATAAAACTGCCACAAGTTGTGAGGGACAAACAGCACATGGAGATAGGCACCTCCATCCGGAAGGAGAGGAGCTTCTTTCAGCTCCATTCTTCTATCAGAAGGTTTCCAGCCTGTACCTCTGCCTGGTGGCATTGGCAAGGCGTGACAGTGGGACCACGGTCAGTGGGACCAGGCACAGGAGATAACAGGTATGCTGCTGCCTGCTGCCTGCCAGGGAGCATGGCACTGTCTTTAACACCAGAGCTGTTGTGTCTGTGCAGGAGATGCCTCTCGCATCCCCATCAGCACAGTGGCTTCCTGAGCTTTCAGCCACATGGTCTGCACACCACCACCCCTTGCTTCATAGGCCGCTGCCTACATGTCCACTTTACCAGCAAGCATCCACGCCTGCTTTCCTCTGGCAGATGCTCTTTCAATGACACAAGGAGAGGCGTTTCACCAGGGGCTGTTTGTACATCAATGGATACATATTCTGTCATAAAACAAAAACACAGTTTTCTCCAGCCTGCCTGGCCACACATGCAATCCACTGTGGCCAGGTGAAGGATACACACTGATTATATGACGCAGGCGTGCTTTGGTGATCCAAGAAAAGTGAGAGCAAACTGCAAACTGCAGAGAACAGCCAACCCTAATAACTCACCCCATCCAGCAGCTCCTTCCCAAACATTTCTGAGGGGCTTTCTGAGGAGAAGGTGACCTACAAGCTGCTTCTGTGCCCAGGCTGATGTCCATACAGGACAAGACCAGTGAGGATGCAGATTTCTATGCCTCTCCATGTCTTGTGACCAGCTCTAGAAGTGGGATGGAGCAGACAGGCAGGCCAAACAAGCATGACGGTCATCTTGCATTGACCCTGCTGGACACTGTGTAAGCATAAGGGCTATTTCTCACCCTCTCTGTGGGTTTGCGCTTGTCTATGCTGTTGTCCTCTTCATCACACAAAGCCACAACAAAGAGACATCAGAAGGATGCCTTAAATGTGGAAACATCTTTGCAGATGTGTTGAAAGTCCCTGTCTAACCAATAAGCTGCAGGTACCACACAGCTCTCTTCTGCCCTAGCCCCTGGCTTGGGCAGGGAATTAATATTTCAGAGACACTTTCCCCAAAACAATTACTTGATGATGCTTTGTCACAGAAAGCATCCAGGAATACAGTAACATGAATCAAATTGATTAAGACCACATCCAGACCCTGTAATTCCCTTGCAAGCCGCAACCAATCTGTCTGATGGCACTGCAGAACCTAGACCTGGCTGCTAGTTTTGTGAGCCTGCATGATCCTGGTGTGCTCTGCACAGACGTGATTACCCTTTAGCGCCTCAGCATTATGGCTGAAAGGGATCAGGGTACAGCTTCTCTAGGGGATTGCCATATCAGCCATCCGCAGAACCTAGCCCTAAACCTGCAATTCCTTTATTTTTCTTTTTTAAGAAAAAGGATCCCAAGAAAGAAGTGAAGTAGGGAGGAGGTGGGATGAGGACTGACACATCAGTTGCTCTCTATATGGACACGAGCAACTTCTAAACTTAAGTTCTATATATGTACCCTGCTGAGGGTAAGATAAGCTATTTCTGAGCATGGAACAGCCCATTTTCCATCTTCCAGTAAGACCCATGCCTCATGGAAACACAGCTACTGCTAACCCCTCTTAACAAACGGGGACAGGGAAGACAGCAACTAACACACCTGTGGCCACCAAGCAAGCAAGCAGTCAGCTGCTCGGCCAGCAACCCAGATGCAAAGTTATCTCGCTTAATTAGGGCTTCCTCTGGGGGGAAACTTTGGCTCAAGTAACTGAACAAATAGATTACACTACCAGACACACACGCAAATGCACAAATAACCTATTTTCCACAGCCAGGTGCAGACAATTGTTTCTAGCCCTTCATCTGGGGCTGGTGCACATCTCTTCATGAGGTCGGATGCAGGAGAACATTGTACTAGAGCCAGGAATGGAGGAGAACCTGAGAGCAGCTTAAGGAAAACAGAAACAGAACTCAGGAGCAATTTTCCCTGCTCCAACAGGTGCAGAGCTGTGATTATATGTGCTTCAACACTGGCTTTCAACACGGCCTGAGCATCACACTGCAGATCTAATATGGTTAAGGGGGCTTTGAAATCTCACTCCTGCTTTGAACCTTGCATATTGGTATCAGCAAGGAGAAGGATTTGAAGCTGGAGGAAGACGCTCATGTTTCGAAAGCAAGCACCAGCAGGTGAAGGGGCAAGCAAAGGGGCTGCTTTCCACTACAGGCAGCAAAAGCAGCCTGGGCAGGCAATCCTCTTGCCTGGATGTGGGATAGAACAGCACTAAACAGTGGAAATAGAACAGAGGTTTGGAAGCAAAACCAGATTTCCCTTCTTAGCCATACTGAGGTTTGCAACAAGGCAAACCACCAGACAGCTTCACTTGCCTTTCTGTTAAAACCAAGCAGAAGATTATGATTCAAACATCAATGCTTCCAATGACAGATGGGCTGACACTGTAACAGTATCTCATCTACTTAAAAGCGTCTCTCAAATGTCAAAGGTGGAAAAAGAACTCTAAACTTTATATCCTGAATCTTCTAAATCTTTTAGATCTCTAAACTTTATCTATCCTGAATTCAATCACAGTGGCTACTACAGTGCCACTGACAGCAGTGAGCACACAAGGATTGCATAGGCAATGAATAACTACAAGCTGGCTTATATTCTTGATCGAAAATGTGTTCAAACAGGCTTCCTAGAGAGGTGATCAAGTGTTTAAGAGGCATTTGGACAATGCCATTAATAACACGTTTTAACTTTTGGTCAGCCCTGAAGTAGTCAGGCACCTGGACTAGATGATCATTGTAGGTCCCTTACAACTGAAATACTCTATTCTAATGCTGAAGGCCTGTAGGATGGGCATGCAGCACAAATTTCCATATTTCTGGAGTTCAAGGTTATGACAATCTCACAAGATGAGAATTTTCCGTGAACTTTTACTGTCCTTGGACCAAAACCCAATTCCCAGGACTGAATTTAAAACTCCACATGAGAACAAAATGATCAGTCTGAGTTCTCAACATGACCCCAGACACCGATGCATCTGAGCACCTGATGGGCATGGATGAATTTATCCTGTCAAAATCCATGGGAGATGAAAACTTGCAGAACAGGAAACCCAAAGCCCAAGTCTTTAAACCCCAGCTTTTCTGCTTTAGTCAGGGCAGCACGAAAAAAAACCCCACTGTGTTATTCCTTGCAGCCCTTATAATGCTTCAACCATCCTAAGAAAATAAGATAGAAGGCCAATACACCTTATGTGTCTTTAGACCATGAATTGCAGTTTGCAGCGGATGCAGAAGGACAAGAGATCGCTTTTAAACTTGCCACGCCAATGGAGGAAAACAGCCCCCAGTGCTGGCAGGCTGGAGCACATGGAAGCTGTGACTGTAACCTTTCCTTCCTGAAGCTCTGGCTGCTACTCATCTCCCAAGGGCAGGGACACCAGTCAGCATCCAGCACAAGTGCCTTGATACTGAAGTCCCGCACTAGCTGCCCTCATCTCCCTTCCCCACATCACTAAAATACTGCTAGCAATATAAAGCTTTTAGCTCAACAGAGAGCTCCTGAGCTTAACTAATCATGATGAACAAAGGGATTATTCCTTTTGATTTAATATTCATCACCACTTGCGGCTTTTCCATGCATTTTCCAGTCCTTAACACCAGACAGACCTACCCCTGCTTTGAGCTGGTATGTGCTACTGAAACACAAATAAATTAACAGGTCGCCATGAGAGAAGGAAAGAAAGAGTTTTCCATTCTAAAGAGTTACTTACTTGAGAGCCTGATGCATCTGAAATCAGGTTTTAAACATACATGTGTAAAGGGCTCTCTTTAATAGAGGGACGTTGGTACGATGTGGAAAATTCACAGCTCCTAGCATCAAGCTATGGGTGGAGGGAGACTGGAGTATGAATTAAAAATAATGCGGTTGTTTGCAGAAATTAGTGGCACCGATTTAAATCCACACTCCCCTCCCTCCTCAAATAATCACCCTGTGAACGGAGGTGGTTTATGGAGCCCTCTGGAAAATGTTCCCCATGGCCTCCATTCTGAACCCGAAATAAAACACATTACATCGCAGCAAATACTTCACCAGGGTGCTGCTCTCTTCCCCCGGCCTACGCCTCCCATTTGTTGCTCATTAAATGAAACAGCAGGTGCTCAGACCACAAGCGCAGCAGGGCTGCAGTGAGAGCAGTGATTAAACCCCCCTGGAATGTCTTCTTGGAGAGCTACATCTTTCCAGGGATTGGACTCAAGAAAAGATGAGATTAGAGGAAAGGGGTGGGTTGGTGTTTGGCTGCGAGCTCTGTGAGGAGCTTTCGAAGGATGGGTCACTAGAAACATCAGGTTTCTTGGGAAGACGCTGGCTCCTCTCTGCTTTGCCAAGCCACCTTCCTGGCATCCTTGCTACAGGGTTCATGCAACATAGCATACTATGCCTCTCGGCTGGAGGCATCTCCATTCTCACCCAGTTGAGACTCATCACGGGGCGACCGATCTCTTCTCCCAGGTAACAAGTGATAGGACAAGAGAAAACAGCCTGAAGCTGCACCAGGAGAGGTTTACACTGGATATTAGGAAAAATTTCTTCCCCAAAAGGGTGGTCAGGCATTGGAACAGACTGCCCAGTGCCATTCCAATGGAAGTGTTCAAAAACCATGTAGATGAGGCCCTTGATAACATGGTTTAATGGTGGTCTTGGCAATCCTGAGGCAATGGCTGGACTTGATGATCTTAAAGGTCTTTTCTAACCTAGTTGATTCTACGATTCTATGGCAACACAGAGCAGCCTTCCTCACACAAAAGCATGTGTAGGCACCCCAGATCTTCAGGCAATGATTAGCAATGCAGTCCCTGAGGCAGAAGCCATCCCAGCCTAACCCTGGGCAAGGCCAGAGAATGGATGCACAATGAACCAGAGCGTCAGAGCTTGCAGGGGATGTTATCAGCCATGTCTGAACACATGACACATCAGGCCACACTGAGATGTTCCCGGCTGCCACGCAGTGCAAATGGGTGCAAGCCTGGAAAATGATTTTGTAACAGCAGCTCACTCTTTGGGATGGATCTTTACACCACAATTCCTGGTGCACCCGTTTACCTGCTTGCCTCCATCCATGCTGCGATTCCATTCACAGGCACTGTGGGGACACAGCACAAACTGAATCCACTCCACATCCTTCATATGAAAGAAAATGACCTTTGCTGCCACCACCACCATCACCAAGATTCATGTCCTGACATCAGAAATCAAGCAAATCAAAAGGCAAATGGTATTCTGTTACTGGTAGGGGATAGGGAATGCTGTAGGAAATGGATAGGCATAGAATAAAGGACACTTACAGGTAGCCAGAGCTGAGCACTCATCAAACCAGCTCTAGGGCCTCCTTGTTTCACCCCTGCTTGCCGTGCACCCCACTGAGAGCCAAGGCTCCCTCCCCTCCCAGCATGCCAGTCTCACTATGGTGAATTCCCATTGAGACAATCTGAGATGGCTTTAATCACCAAAAGGCACCAGTGAGTACTAATGCAAGGGGACCCTAAACTAGTTACAAACCAGGATAACATGGTACAAGCCTAGAAATAAACTCCCCACCCCTTCTGCGTATCGCACTCCTGGCGGCAAAAGTCCATGGGACCAGGACATAATCCCAAGAAAGCAAAGCACTATTTATATTTCTGCTGAGCAGTTCACTTCTCTTTGGTCACTCTGCTGATGTTTCACTTCTTCACCAAACCCCATTAGAAATGACTAGGGGCTCAGGGAGAAGGGAGGGAACGCGGCCATTAAGGTCTGGGTTAGCCACTGTAATGCAACTAACTTTTGGCTCTGTTAAAAAGCTCCCAGTTGAAGGCTTCAAAGCATTTTACAAACATTAATGAATAAACTGTCTCCAGAAGGGCTGATTATAGCCCCCATTTCATGGGTGGATATTTCCAGGTAATCTTCCTGCCACGCCAGCAGTTCCCCACTCCTTGTTCCACACCACAGACTCCCAGCTCCTCATTACACAAAAACCATCTCCACACCAAGGCGATGAAATATATTTTGACCTAAGAGTGGAACAGGATTTGACATGAGGTTTCTTAACAGCAACAGGCAGGAACTTCCAGCCCTACAGCCCACAGCACACCCCTGCTCAGCTGTATAATCTAGGGCTGTCCCGCATCCAGAACAGACCCGAAACTTTGCAGGGCTTCTCCCCACCCTGGAAACACTTCATACAAACTTTTCCCTTTGCCTAAGAATAGCCAGGGACCACCTTTGTGGAGCGCACCACCCCAACTGCTCCATCTGCCCTACTCTCAGATCCCAACAGCAAATGAATCTCTGGCACCTCCTGAAACATCAAATATTAATCAGAGACCGGCATCCTTTAACCACAGCAGTATGACGAGCATGGCAGATGGCTACAGAGGTTTTTGCAAAGCTGCATGAACAGCCACCAACACACCAAAAACTACAAGACAACCTAGACTTGCTACAAGTATGTAGGTGTTCACCACGTGCCATCCCACAACATACATTCTTCACCAGGAAGACACACATATTAGATTTGTTCAAGTAGCAGCAGCACGTCACTGTAGTGACCACAACAAGCCTGGACTTAGATTTTAAAGCTCCCCAGACCACAGAGAGGCCAGAACAGCTCAATTTACTGTACTGTAAAAAGCCAGAGAGTAGCCAGATGGAAAGAAACACCTGTGAAAAAAGAGAAGGTGGGTAAGATATACCCCCTATAAGGCAAAACTTCAATCATTAAACTCCCCTTGATCCTTCAATTTTTTTCCCTGTTATTTTACTTGGTCCCTTTCTGGTTTGCTTTCTAATTCCTTTCCATTTGGCATCTTCCCCTCTCTCACACAGTGTTTTCGTGACTGTCCTTCACCTCTCTCAAAACACCTGGCTGAAGGCAGAGGCTCAGCAAGTCCCACTGGTTTTCTTAACACACCCTTAAAAACTCAAATGCTTCAAGACGCAGGTGCACAGCTCCCACATTAACTCAGTTTGCAAGAACACCAAGATCTGCTCTTGACTGCAGCTGGTGACTCAGAGACATCTCTGCATCCACACTGATGCCTCATGAACAGCTTTAACAGAGAGCTCTGCTTGCACTGTAGGTTTACAGAACTTATCTTAAACGCTTAATCTTAAAAACCTTAAACAGGGATGCTTTTCTGAGTCTCTGCTGAGTCCCTTGTGAGACTGTTCACAGCTTCTGCCCATCAAGAATTTGTCAGCAACTCGCTCTGCTCCAAAGCATGAACCTCCGTCACAGGACTGCAACTCTCTGCTCGGCTGCTTTTGTATCCTCACAGGGCTACAAGCTGCACTTGAATGAGTCCCATGTCCAAGCTTGCACTATTAGGGACAGCTTTGCACCATTAGGGACAGCTGCTGCCACAGGCCTGGACTGTAGACCCACTGCTATGTACCTGTGGCTCCTACTCTGAGTAAAGCTTTTGGGGTTTGGACCTGGGAATACTGCGGGTCAGAAACACACTCATGTCATGCTCCCAGGGCACCCTCCTCTCACACACACACCAGGAGACCATCAACCCTGCAGCACTTTTGGGCATAGGCAGGGAAGAGCAAATGCTAACTTCTACCATGGAAATGCTAACAAATACTTCCTCAGTTTAATGGGGAAGCTTCAGAAAGCTACGGTTACAGGCACCTGTACAGGTAATGTTCCATGAAGGGTAGACATTACCGGCCAGGGCAATGCCAAAGGATCTGACGTGTTGTAAGAGTTCAAGTCCTTCCTTTCCTGCACAGATCCTATAGACCAGATCCCTCCTTTTAAATGAAAAGCAAAAGGCAGAGAGCAAAGCCCCCAGCCTGGCTGGGTGTTGTTCAAACAAGGCACCCAGGAATGGCTGTGCATGAAGCTGTGCTCCCCCAGAGCACCAGCATTCTTGCTTTCTGCGTGACTTCACCACTCATCTGCACAGCAGTGTGGCTCCTCTGTGGGTTTTGCTTCCCTGACCACTCCACTGGAGAGTCACTGATGCTTCCCCTGAAGGAGGGAAAGGGGAAATTGCAAAAGACAGTTCTGCAATGGGAATATTTGTATTTGCACGAGACATGAAACTGCCGTGACTGCAGGAAATGACAAGAAGGGAATAAGACAGAAAACAACTTCCATCTTCACACTCTGTACTCTGCTTCTGCAGAGAAGGTCAGTTATTCAGGTGCTAAGGGGAAGAAGCACCCAACACTGATAAATCAGGCTGACGTGAGCCTGATCAAGAGCCTTTCCTATGGCAGGCATGACTATATACAGTCCACAGTGGAAGAAATGCCAGTTGATGCTTTTGTGTGTCCTGTAAGCCAACCCTGGTGTAACAGGACCAAGAGCTACGGCTCCTACCAAACACAGCCTTCCCACATCTGAGCCTGTAGGAGCAGAAAGCCGGGAGGGGTGAGGTGGCAGGGAAAAGAGCCCTGACAGAGCCCTATATAACCTTTCCATTATGGCTGGGCAATTTTCTATTTGCACTCAAATGCAATAATGTAAATAAACTCCCCATAACCCTTGCAGGGCTATTTAGGACGTTTGCGAAAACAACCAACCCCTCTCATCGCGAGCCAAGGGATGCGAGCACAACAGGCACTTCTCATCTCAGTCTCCGCACACTTAATGAAAGTGAAGGATTGTATTCCCGGCACAAAAGTGGAATTGTGTTTCGGGGCTGGGGGTGTGAACTCCGTGCGATTTTCCGGCAGTATAAATAGTTGAAAGCTGAGTACGATTAGGGGAGAGCGGCGAAACGGTGGAGGGGGTGGAACTGTCATGACTGAACTTTCAGGGCTTGAGTGCTTTAGGGAAGAAAGGCCATGAAACAATCCTGCCGAGGAATGTGATTTTCACACGGATATTCCAGAAGAAAATAAAAAGGCTGATCTTGATCTCTGCTAGAAGAGGAAATACGCCAATAAAGCGCACTTGGAGAATTCACTGCTGTGCGAGAGCAGCCCCACAGCCGTAGCTTTGGCTGAGGCAAGTCCCACAGCACAGCTGCCCTCCTGTGTTTTATTGTTCCAGCAAACAAAACCTGGAACAAGGTTAACAAACAAGTGGGCTCCTCCCAAGGCTGAGCTTTAAATCCTGCTAAGGAGACCTAACGGGCTATGACAAGACAGAATAATGGAGATGGAGGAGGGATAACACAGGAGGTATAATATGTTGATCCTTGACATGCTGTGCTGAAGACAGACTTTCAGCCCAGTTTTACCATGATTCTGCATAATCCCCTCTATGAGGTACCATTCAGGCACAAAACCAGCAGGCCTGGGCCCAATACCAAAATTTTCCATCATGGTTCAGAATTTTTGGAAATTTCAGGCATTTTTAGACTTCCATTAGCACCACATCCTTGCACGGACTCATGTTCCTGATGCATCTGATCTTTAACATGTAAAGCAGCCAACAGCTATGAAAACAGGTCTGAATCCTCCTCATCTGATGTGAGGTATATCGATTTGTTTCATCTGGGAGAACTTGTTCCTTTTCCTCTTTGTGGCTGCATCCAGCAGAGCCTTTCCCACATTGCAGGGTCCCCACTGTGGACAGCGTCCATGTCAGTGAAAGGTACTGATAACAAGAACAACTTACACAAACTAAAGCTCTAGAAAGCAAGGGAATAATTCACAGTAAATAACCCTTTTGACCAATTCCACTGCTTTCTGTGCTTACTAGAGGCCCATAAATGGAGTCTGATATACCTCAAGGACCCCTGAAGGATCTTTGCAGGTAGCAAGCTTGTATAGTTCAAGTGGTGGATGCAGAATATCTGACACTACAATATTATCTAACCTTCCTGTTCCACAGATGAGTGGCTTTAAGCTTTCAAAAATCGGGTTCCTATTCCAGACTATGTGAATTCATCCACTGAGAAATGTGCTACCCAGTGCAGTTCTGCAGCACACTCTTGAGAGTTTTGTTAAACTCTTTAACCCAAGTTAAACTCGTTTTAGATAATTCATAAAAAATGCACGCATGCAAAAAGCAGGTAAAGCAACTTGTTTATAGCTTCCAAATATCCACAGAGAATTTTTCAGTCCAAATATACTATCAATGAATATGGAATATGGAAGACACCTCCTAAGAAGGTGGAGGAATAGCAGTAGAAGACCATGTACAGTTAAAAGGACACAATAAAGAAGTCAATGACCTCTTTGTGTCTTTGTGATGCTGCCAAAAACCAAAGAAAATCCAAAATAAAACAAAACCCCACTCATTTGCCTAACTACATATACAGCCCATAGCTTAATTAAACTTTGTTTTACTTCTAGGATGAGAAGTCTGCCTAAAGAAAAGTTATAAATTCAATGCTAACAGAGATCTACCAATGTTGAACTTCTGCTCAGGGGCTGCAAAAGGCAGGAAGTCAGCAGAGACAGTGAATTCCCTTCAGCAATCACAGCAGATCATTAACTGTGTAGCCCCTTTAGAGCAGCTCAGATTGTTGCAGCACAGCACATGAGGAGATCACGAGGATGGAGAGGAAAACTCATCTTTAGAGCAGCCTGCCACTTAATGCCATGCTCCTTTAAGACCTTAGAAGTGAATTAGCATTTAACCTGGGTCAGATCTGGTGAAAGCCTCTTGATGGTGTGATGAAACATTTCAATGCTACCGATTCCACACACACGACACGAATACCAGAGAAATAAGGACTTGTTGACATCCAGAGAGTATCAGCATTGTACAGAACAATATCTATGTGGTGCAATGACAACAGACAGCATTTGTCACAGTCACTGATGCCATGGCAGGGTCCATGCTTATGGTTTGGTGCAGCAAAGGAACAGAAGAGGACACAATCCTCAAAGATGCAGTTTCCAGAGATTCCTGTTTACAGTAGAGTCAGGACAACCACTCAACCAGAGCCCTAAAACCTCATTGCCACCTCATCTACAACATGGCAGAGGATTGGAACTAGATGATCTTTAAGGTCCTTTCCAACCTCAACAGCACCCAAGTGCAGAAGGGGAGGGTTTCCAAAGGCTGGGTCACTTTCTCAACTGCAGGTTATTTGCCACATTCATTGAACGTGGCTTCTATTGTAGCTTGGTAGGCACTTTGCAATTTCCCCATCACAGCCCTCATCTTTGTCTGATGTGTAAAGTCTTTTAGAAACAAACACTGGAAGCTGAACAGATTGTTTTGCCAAGCAAACATTTAAAAAATGATGGAAATAAGAATTGTAAACAATTCCATTTATTCATTGAAGACAAAGATACTCCACCAAGCCAGCTGGTATCCTAAGGCACTAACTGAGGCATAGAAGGACAAACAGTATTCAAATAGCCTTTAAATCAGCTGAGAAAACCGTTCCCAGTTCAATAACCATATCAGTTATTCATTTTTTTCCCCCAGGGGCATCTCAGTTCCCCCAGCAAGCCCTGTTACTGGCAAGCTTGCGGCTGGGCTGTTTTTCTGAGGGCAGGCATCAGGGGATCCTGCATGCCGAGGCTTGGAAGCACAGGGCACTCCAGCACAGCTGGAGACATGGAGGCATGGTCAGCCCTCACAGCTGGCTCAGGGCTCCTCCTAGAACCCTCTTTTCCTGCATCACCTGCAAGCCTTGCCACTGCGGCCTCTCCATATGCTGGGATCACAGCCTGGGATAGCAGCGGCAGACAAGTGGCCCTGTTTACTCAGTAGAAATGACGTGCCATTTCTCCCCAAGGACCCGGCGCTGACCTCCGGGAACAGACATGTTGACAGAGCCATGTTAAGATTTCCTCTGAATTTTCCCAGGCTTGTTTCAGTTTCAATCTTGCTCTTAAGGAAGCTGTTTTCAAACCAAACCCTACATCTCAGCTGCTGGAGTTAACTCCATCCCTACAGTCCTGTGACTATCAGGGACTGCCCTGAAGCCAAGCCCTGGGATTGAACCTCACAGGTCAGATATGCAGCTAGGTCCCTGGTTTGGAGCAGGACCTCACAGCAGCTGTCAATGTCCACATCCGGACCAGGATGCTGAGGCTCAGCATCACACACTGAGGGAATGAGAGCAGGAGAAATTTGATCTTTGCAACCCAGACCATCCTGGCCAAGGCCTGCACAGCCCAGAGGAGAGGGAAGCACGTGCTTTGACTGCAGACCAGATCCCCTGCTGTCAACACAGCCCAATGGGAGCAATGCCAGTAAGTAAAATCTTCCGTTCCTCCCTTTCTCCCCCTTTTCACTGTGCATTTGCACCACAGCCTGATGCAACAACCCTTTGTCATGCTGCTCCTCCCCACCTCTTCCCCTGCCCTACTCAACCCCACCTTCTCCTCCAGCTTTCCTGCCTGTTTCCATACACACCCTCATGTATTCCAACAGAAACACTCCCTGTGCCCGTCAGAGGCTGAGAATCTTTTAACGAAAACCTCCCACGCTGCAAGAGGGGCAAGCTGCATCATGCCCAGAGCCACATCAACAGCCCTCCTTCCCTTCCCACAGTGCCAGGAGCTACATGTGGGGCGGCACCTATGGAAGACAGCATCATGCAATGCGGAGTGACCCCGCTGCTGTGGATGGCTGAGGAGACCAGGCAGGGACTCTGCTCATCTGGCTATAAAGGCCTACTAGGTTGAGGGTTAGGGGTTAGCAGATGCAGAAGGACACTTGCCCTGTTGCATTCTTACCTAACTCTTCACCACTGATAAATGTAGCACATGCTTGAGCTTGTCTATTCACTGCTCCTGAAGAGCTAAAAGCAAGGGCCTTACAACATGAAATAATATAGGTCCTACAAAAAACAGTCATTACTGAGTCAGACTGCACTGGACCACCAGGTTTAGGACTACAGTCTCCACTTGGGTATCTAACCAAAATTAACTAATGAAGTGAATTTACAGAAGTCATAGAATCATAGAATGGTTTGGGTTGTAAAGGAGCTTAAGATCATCTAATTCCAACCCCCCTGCCATGGGCAGGGACACCTTCCAATAGACCAGGTTGCTCACAGCCCTATCCAACCTGGCCTTGAACACTGCCAGGGATGGAGCTATCACAAGTTCCTTGGGTAGCCCATTCCAGTGCCTCACCACCCTCACTGTAAAGAATTTCTTCCTTATATCTAACCTAAATCTTCCCTGTTTGAGGGTACACATTCCCCCTTGTTCTATCACTACAGTCCCTAAGAGTCACATCGGTCCCTCAGAACCACATCAGACACCCTGCAAGCACCCCTTTGCTCTGCCCCAGGAAGCCTGCATCCTCAAGCCACCAGGTCCTGTTTCTCAAATTATAGCAACCCAATGAAATATAGGGTGCTCAGGCATGAGGCAGAGTTACAACTACATAACTTCAAATGAGAGTGGACATTACAATACTTGATTCAGCTTGGGAGAACAGAGAAAGGGATGTTTGTACAGAGGTGTATGCAACAGAAGAATGATCAACAGCAGCAGCATTCAGGCAAACCCCAGTCTGAGCAAGAACAGCAGTGATACAGACTGCAATTACGGTTCTTTATAGCACTACTTTTGTTTAATATCCCCTTCAATGCTCAGTTACTCCATTACAGCACTATAAACAATCAGGATGACCCTAGCAATAACAAATGAAGCTCTTGATGTTTTATCGTCAGCCCGAAAACATCTTACATCTCTTTCCACTCCCTAATAGAATTCTAGATATTCTTTATTTTCCATGTTCTAATTGGCTGCTAGTGAGTTCCTCTTTCTGTCCCACTTTGAAGAGAACCTGCTTAGATCAGCAGACCACAGCAGGCTTTTTGCTAACCGATACACAAACCAAATGCTTGAACAGAGCATTATTTATTTGCCTTTTCAAAATTGTGACATTTCAGATATCTCCTTGCAGCCAAAATGTCTGTGTGGGTCATTGTGCACAGAGACGGGGATCTGCCTACCTAACATTCCTGCCGCGGCTCTCATGCAGTCAGAAACACAACGTGGGATTATGGCACACCGCTACAGCCAGCTGTTGGGTTTTGCCTTGGAGAAAGCTGTATTTCGCTGTTTTGAGAAAGGATCCTCCTACCGCTCCACACACAGAGATCCAGCCATCCTCATGGGAGCAGTGGAGGGGCTGGCATCTGAACATAGGGCTTGGTCCTTCTGCCAAGGCTCTGGTCCTGTTCATACTCTGATGCCAGATAACCAGGCATGAAACTGGACCAGAACATTTGGAGTTGCTGCATAAAATGCAGAAGATGAGCCATTGGTGATTCAAACTAAGACACCAGACACTGACCCTTGGTCACATTTTCCCTGTTCACTTCTGGGGAGAGGGCTTTTCAGCAGTGAGGGGCAGCAACCAGCTGGGCTCATAATATGTGTAAAAGCCCAAGTGAGCTTGTGGAAGCTGAGCAAGTGGAAGGGAGTGGGGAAAGAGCCACCCTTCATACTTGCCCGCTGCAAACTTTGTTGTTGCTTTCCAGTCCATCATAGCCACTGGGAGGGTGAGCTGGCTGCATCCCCACCATTCTCTACCTTACGTACATGCTCAACTGTGAATCCAGAGACTCTTGGAGGAGAAAAGGGTTAAGTGCCTCCAAAGGCACTTTCCAGAAATAAAAATATGGGCCTTACATCTGTAGATGCCTTTTACTGCAGAGTAGAAACACCAGGAGTTATCCCTGCTATCCCAATGTGTTCTTTCTCAGCTCCTCTGGGGACAACAGGAGCATTGCTGAACTGCCAGCACAAGGCAGGATTCTGCTACCATCACCAGCAAAACCATCAGCGATGCTGGAAGACCTTAAATGGCATCCAGAACACGTGCCTCAGTGAGCCACCAGCCTGTCATGAGGGTCAGCACTACCCACAGATGATGTCCACATTGCTCTCCTAGTGATGGGCTCCTCATGCTCCCCTGTTCTGCGCTGTGGGCAAGTGCATGAGAAAGCAGCACTTAAAGTATTACATTAGGAGATGGCTTTGACCCCATGCGGTGCTCAGGTGCAAATGCCTCCCCAGGCTGACAGACAACAGATAAGTGGACTTGACAAGCAATTAATCATAGTGCTTTAATCTATGCAGAGTTAATTCAATTCTTTCAATCCTATTTACTGAGACACTGGCACCCACATCTACTCTGCTGCCATCATTTGACCCATGCTCAGCAGCAGACGTGACTTGGTTGCACAATTAAATGAGGCAGCAACACCCTCATTTAAGCCCATACTTTTAGATCTCTAACCCTCACTGAAGCAGCACAGGGCTGACACGTGGCTTGTTGCATTGGGTTATGCCTGCTGTACTTCTCACGCCTTCATGAGGCAAACTCCAGCTTCGAAACCCCATGGCATGTCCAGTCTCACTGCCCTATTACTCATCTTGAAAACAACCTCACTCCCAATTCAAGTGTGTGTACTGCTGAAACAGCACAACCAAACACTTCTGGGATTTGAATCCTTAGGACACAGCAGCCTCTTATTGACTGCAGTACCTAAGAGGATTTGCCACGAAGCGTTTCAGAAACCCCAGTATCTGGTAATGGAAGGGCTCTCAAAACCATTGAGCCACTTCCCACAGACAGAATCATTCGGGGCAGGGTGGGCTGCCTTTTAAAGGAACATGAAATTGCAGTAGTGAAATTAATTACCTGTATTCTTCACTAGCTGCCTCTGGGCAGCCCCCTCAGGTTTCCCCATGGGTCCTATCCAGTGTCACTATCAACGCTAGGCACTGCAGCCCTGATTAAGTCATTACAAGTCAGCCCTTGTTCCTTAACTTCAAGTCAAAAGCAAATGAGACACATGCAGGCTTTTGAAGCCCTGAAGTGCAGCTCAGTTGCGAGCACAGTGGGATGAGTGGAGCTGGCAGGGACCTGCAGACTCCAGCTGTTTTGGACAAGAGTGGTGCCTGTGAATTGGCTGAGCATCACTCACTGAGTGTTTCCTTGATTTTCTGCTGCAAGGGACACATAGGGATAAACAGGGACACTGTCAAAGTAGATTAATTATGCTAAGGCCATGTTACTATGCATCATGTGAGGTCGCAAAACCCAGGTCCAACCAGTGCTAGGTTACACCAAAAAATCTTTAAAGAACAGATTACCCCTTACCTGGAGCAAATTTGCAGCCTCAGCACACAGGGCCTTGTCCCCATCTTACAGGTGAAAAGCTGAGGCACAGATTGCCACAGCGGGATGCTTACAGAGACGTGACAAGGCCATAGAAACCCCAGGTGAAGATCTCAGTTTCAGTAACTGTGCACCTCACACTGCAAAAGCTAAAGAGATTACTGCAGAGGGCTGTCACTGCTAACGCAGTGGTGGCCCTGACAGAGATTCCTGGGAGAGAAAAGGTTAAGGAAGGGAATTTTGTTACTTTCTTGTCGTGTTTTCTCGCGGGGGGAGAAGCGTTGTGCAAGCGAGAGTTTTCCACTGGCGCTAGGCCCCCTTGCACTTATCAATGGGACCTTTCAGGACTCACTCCCTGATTGAGACATCATTTCCTGTCCAACACACTAACCCCATTGATAACTCCATGCTTGATGGGAACTTTTCAAACCTACCAGGAAAGGCCAGGAGACCCAGAAGAACATATACATGAAAACAGAACTAGGGCAAAAAGAAAAAGAAGAGAGAAAGAAACAGCTTTGGCCATGATCTGGATGCTGACAACTGTGTGTGATTACAGAGCTGTGCATCTTTAGCAGGTACATTAGACACTGATTTAGCCTACACAGCAGCAGGACTGGCAGGCCTGGCACTTCAGCCCAGTAAAAAGTTGAGAGGGGCATAAGAGGAGCACCTCTTAGTCTTCCAGCCACACAGCAAACACAAAAATCAGGACTGGCCACAGAAATGGTCCCATTACCTACCAGAAAAGCCAGGAGGCCATAACCGATATAGGCTGCAGAACAGGCTAGAGACGTCAGATGTCCAAGTATCAGGAATGACACATAAAGGGGAACAATGATGAAAGTAAGACTTTTAAAGATATCTCAGATCAGCTATCCAAGGGAAGAACTCTTTTTTCCCTAATTTACCATGGCAAAAAGGCTTAATGCTATTTCCCAAGACACAGCTCAGTCAGCTGTGCACATCCTTAACACTGGCTGTGAGGACTCACTTGATACTTAACCACAGCCCAGCTCCAAACACCATCTTCAGCCCAAAATCAACATTTCCCCCAAAGTTCAGGAGTCTGTCAAACCACAGCTTTTGTTTTCACCCCAGGCAATTACAGCTTTTCTGCCTACAGAGGTATGATGATAGAAAGGTATCAATGGACATGGATTACTGCTAAATAGTCCTGGGCCAGAAAGCTCTCCATAGCCATGTGGGTGCCTGGAAGCAGGACCAGAAATGAAGATGCTCACACTGAAACTTTGTAATTTGGAATTTTCCTATTTCCTGGCTTCAGACTTTGGTCAGCTGCTATCCAGCAAGAAAGCTTTCGATGAAATTTAAATATACAGGCACAGAATACAGCAAAGGAGCTGTACAAAACAGCAGGAGCCAGGACACCAGCTGGCTGGGTAGACGATTAGGAGGAGTGTCTGGAAGGTTTCCACTACCATCTCCATTACCGAACTGCTGTGGGAGTGTGCAAAAGCTCTGTTGTTCTCAGTGATTTGGGTAAGTAGTTTCTGGGGGCCCAGAATGTAGCTCTCTGTCTGTTCTAAGTGCATCTGAGGTATTTAAAATTAGATCCCCTCTTCAATGGGAACCATTCATGAAATTGTCAGCTTTAAATGTCTTTACAGTGCAAGTTACTTGCTGTGAGCATACCACCCACTTATCTTACACCCTACAAGGACAGAGTCTGAAAAGTTTCAAGATCATGACATGTAACAGACCAAACACACACAAAGCTTTATTTAAAGGTACTATTAACCCAGCTGGAAACACGACCAGAAGTGAGTGGAAATAATATTTTATGTTAGACAAGACAGACTTACCTGCAGGTCAAAGAACTTGCTGTATCTCCGGTAGATGATCTGGGAAGTCAGGTCAGACCATGTTACGTTGATGATATAGACCTGTTCAGGGAAAAGAAAACACAAGTCAGCGTGGGTCATGAAACACAGGATACATACAAAGGCTGAACAGTCAGCTTAGGTTAATTCCAAATCTCACTGCTGCTTCTGCTCACAATGAGGAAAATAGCCCTAGGTGCAGCACTAGACTGAATTAAAGCTGTTGCCCTGTTGCAGCCTTTAGCAGAGGTCTCGGGAGAGCACCCAGTGTTCCTTCACCCATCCCCATCGCCCACTGATTTTGTTCTCCCTGGGATCAAAGCTTGGGGTGATGGCACATTTGCTACTCCCTGGTAGCACACTGTGGTTGCTACCTCTGCCCATCTGGAGAGTCCCAGGACCTGCTGCAGGCATGACTGGGAGAACTATTCCACCCCTGAAGCAACAGCCCATCATGAGCTGCTTATCTCCCACCCCATACTCCAGGTTTTTCTTGTATATGGAGATGTGCCTATGGCCCTTCCTAGGTAAAACAAGGAAAGCCAAATGGAACTCAGCACCTGGGGGGTTGTCGGATTACAGCTGTGCAACACAGCTGCTTACACACATCCATACAGGTGTGACAACACTCAACCCCACAGCACACAGCCCTGGCTGAGCCACATCGCACCACTCAGCACCTTTGGCACCTATCAAACTGATTTGAAGGTGATGTAAACCAGGTCAGCGTGAGTGGGACTGTTTTGTTACATCAGCGGAAATACAAACAAAAGCCCAGAACAAGCCCAGGATTTGCCTTGTCCAGCCCTGGTCCATCCCCAAAAACCATCATCTTACAGAAACACTGTTTTGCCAGAAGCTGTGATAAAAAGATGATAAAAATATGCCTGTGCATGCACGCACACACACACAGATAAACCACAAGGGTTTCCTTTTGACCCAAGTGCCTCAGAACATAAAAAAAACAAAATAAGAAAGAAAAAAAGAAGGAAAAATGAGCCAGATTCTACTCTCTTATACACTCAGGGCAAATGCTGGCCCTTCTGCCTTGATGACAGATACACACGACTTCAGCAAACACAGGACAAAGTCACTGTGGGTGACTATGCAATGCAAATCTAATGGAAATCACAGCTAGGCTAACTGCTGGGTCTTTAAAGCAAGTCCAGATTTCACATATGGAGCAAAACAAGGATCTGACATAGGAAACAGGAAAGCATCCCTCCTCCCTCAGTCCCAGTGCTGCAGTAACTCTCCCTTTTGCCACAGATGCAGAAGCGAAGCTCTGTGTCTCTAGCACAGGGGGATAGATTAGCATCACCTTCCTTTCCATCTCCCCAAGGACACTGGCCCATCTTCCATGACATGATGCAGGGTAATTGTTTCTCTGCTTTTAATGATAAAGGGTACTGCATGAAAACCCCTGGAGGGATGTTGAAGAATAGGCTTAACAATGCCTTTCCAAGGACTACTGAGGGATTTCTTCCTTCTTCTTCCCCAGTAGGAGAGAGGTGTCATCTGATGTCCTGGGAACCACAGAGGTCCTACAGCCTCACTTTCCTCTCCGCTTATTAGACCGTATTCAGTCCCTAGGCTTCCCATCTACTGCAGCCCAGTTTCATGGCATTAGGGAACCAGACCTACTGAGCACAGGCTGTTAAGGAGATCTGGGACCTTTCCTAGAGCACTGAGGCTAAGGGCTAAGATCCTGAATTTGACTCAGTTACTGTATCAAACCTATCTGCTGCTCCCACCAAAGAGAGACAGTCAAGGTTGGCAAAGAAAAGACTGCCCAGGGGTGAGAACACATCTCTCAGCAAACCCAGGTTATCTCTCTGCTGTGTCTTACATATCTCCTGGAAAACTGAGCCACTCAACCTCCCTCCCACAGTACACATACACACGAGCGTGACACGGATGGGAGATAAGACCGTGTAACATTAAGATTTCAGGTCCCCTTTAAAGACCTTGTCCATGCGGACAAGGCAGAAGAGTCAGCCTGGGAAGGAAGCTGCTGTTGCCAATTTTCAGGCCAGCCACACTACACTGAAGAATATTTTTCCATGTGTTTGTTGTGAAGGCAGAAAAAAAAAGTTTGTAGCTTCACTCTGAGCTAATTCACAACACAAATATTCCGACTCATTCTCCATCCAACAGCTACTTTCAGATGGAAAACCCATTCGATTAAAAACAGATCATGACAGATGGGAGCTGACTGGGATCCAAAAGCAACTTCAGATACTGTAATTCTGGCCCTGGGTTCTCACAAAGGGTACGAGACTGGGATAGGAGAAACATATTGTACATGCAAATAAAGGCTGTATTTTTTCTTTAATAGTGCATTTTTTCTCCAAGAAGCTAGAAACAAAACATATGCCACGGGCTCCAGGCTCTTTGAATTTCATGGCACTGCAGGCTTCCCCATGCTGTTCTTCAGTATCCACAAAAACTGTGTATCCCCCCAAATTTTAACAGCCTGCAAGTGACAGATTGAGATCTAGTCCAGACAGGAGTTAATCCTGCTTTAAGAGTCCAGCATCATCCACTGGTGCAGTGAGTGACACAACACCCCATCACATGAGACTGGGCAAAGCTGGATGCAAAGGCATGCTCTGGTCAAGAGGTTGGATGTGTTCGGCACAGGATGTGGGACTGGAGAAGGACCCCAGCTCTGAAATCCAGGCTCCGCAGGAATGAAGCTGGCACTGACTTCAGTCAAGCCTGGATTTTGCTGCACATTCAAAACAGCAATTAAATACTTTTGAGCCTTAGGTGTCTTCAAGCTTAACAAGTGATGAATTGGGCAGCATGCAGATGCACTCACTTTTTATTTCATGGGAAGATCATAGCAGGAGCGAAAAAAGCCTTTAATCATAACCCAGAGCTCTGTGAAGCAAGAAACTAATGGGCTCAAAATGTGCTTGGTGGGTTGCAGGTGCAAAATCTGAAATGGCTATTGATTTCCTTTGCTTCTTCACGTAAATCAAATTGCTTCTTGACAGCCACCATTAAAAATGATGAGGAATAACCGTTAGCTTGAAAAAGATCTGAAAAATGCCAGCTTTTAAAAGCAAGGTCTCGAGGTTTCAAAAGACTTTGGTATCACGTTTCTCTCCCTCAGAGATCAGAGTCTGGTGATTATTCACTTCTGCTGCCTTAGTCGGACCCATAACGTCTCCATGAGCAGCAAACATTACATCAGCTTACTTCGCCATTTTTTTGCTCAGATCTTAAAAGGGTCACTGTGAAAGCGATCAGTGATATCCCAGGGGAGAATGGGAGAAGCAGTCCTGGGAGAGCCCGAGGTCATGCAAACGCAACGGGACAGGGAGGCAGCAGGAAATATCAGATAAATACGGACAGCCGTCCCACGCTCAAAAACCCTAAACACCCGCTGGCCCAGCATCGCTGCCTGCAGGGCCAAGGGAGGGCTTTCTGCGGCATCCAACAGCTCCCTAGCACTGAGCCACGCAAGTCACAGCTCCAGCACACAGCTGGTCCTGCTCACAACAGTCCCAGGTCTCAGCACTCTGCTTCTTGATAGAAGAAGATAAAAATTAAAGCATCTCACATGTCCTGGAGCAAGCTCTTCTTGCAAGTTCGCTGTAAGTACAGTGTTTTCCTACAGTCAATACATGCACAGCACTAAACCAGGATCGTGATTGCAAATTAAAAATTACCACAATAATTAATTCCTTAAGGTAAAAAGATCTGCCTTCTGTATATGCCATGCTCATGGCCTTAAAGGAGTCAAATACAGCTACTATTCAAATGCTTCCCCCCAAAAACCCTTAACAAAAAGAAGTCCTTAAAAATAAATAATAATTGAAGTACAAACTTCAAACAGCTCGCTGCACAATTACTGGGTGCTCCAGCCTCTAATAAAGTTCCATTTTTAATTTCACAAATCCAATCGTTTTTTAGTCTATTATGTATATGAAAATCAATCTTTCTTCAGAGAAGCAAGAAGCAGGCCTGTACAAACTGGAGAATATTAATCAGGAATTAAGCTTGATAAGCAGTGCTTAATATTCATGCCGCATGAAAGAAAATGCAGGATGTGAGGGGGATTTTATCAGCTGCTCATTACTGTTTAATTCTAGCTCCGAGAAACTGCCATTTTACCCATCACAGAGCACAAAATTTACTGCAAACTGAAGTTATCGCTCTCCCTTTACCACCCACTCGAAGCGATGAGGAGAGGTGACTTCCTACTACAAAAAGCATTCACTCCAATGTCATTGGGCATGACTTTATCATTGAATGTCTTGTTTTCAATGGAAAATATCCAGGCCCAGCTGGCACAAACCCCAGTGGTAAAAAAGTTCAGGTTATTCCCATGTGACCAAGTTTTCAATTGGCTTTTTAGAGACTAATGTTTTGTTTCCTACAGCCAGATGAACTGGAGAGGAAGATAAGTGCCTGAAATGAGCAGTGTGATGAGACCAAGATAAGAACATCCACAAATACACAAGCTATTGGCAAAGACAAGATTGAAGAGCAGAGACTAGAAATATCCCTGCACACGTAAGAGAGGGTGCTGTTAACCTTTAATAAGTAATTACAGTAAATACCAGTTATGAAAAAAGTTTTATGTATGCAAAAAAACAAGGCTATGGTGCAATTTGTATGCAGATGCCATCACGACAGTCCCTTTTATCCTGGAGAACGTCAGCTTCATCAAAGTCTCATATTTAGGCGCTGGATGTTTGTCCTCCAGTTGGTCATGATGGAGCTGGAAAGAGCACTCCTCATCTCCCATATTCAGATGCTATCACCACCTGTCAGCTGGAAACTTTTCACCAGCACAGCTCAGCATGTGAAGGCTCCCTGGTCTGCTTCTATGCAAAGTCAGTCCAGCTCCCACAAGGCTTGCAGTAACTTCAGCAAGTTCATTTGGCTGGTGGTGTTCACATTAAACCAGCTCTAACTGCAGCAGTCCTCCATGAATTCAACATACCTCTGTGTTCTAAATTTCCAGGGCACAGGCACTGCACCAATTCAGTTTGCATAGCCATTTTAATGCCAAAGATGTGCAGATGAGCACAAATCATTGCTGGCCCAGACCCAGATTTGGAGTGATAACAGCCTAGAGATGGCACTTTTGGTACCCATGAACTCAAGGCAACAAAGCTGCTCACCTTCCAGAGGGTACCTTGATTTTAGGCTTCTTCTTCCGCCCCAGAAGACACTGACAGTAGTAGCCAGGGTTTTCCCAGGGTGAGGGTCCCCAGTGTCCTCAGTTTCTGCCCTATACAAGAGCTAGAGCGGCAGCAGGGAGAGAAAAGTGCTCCAGGAAAAAGCATGGAGAATGTAAGCTCTCCTTCTGCACGTATCACCTGTGTCTTCGCTCGGCTTGGATCACATTTGACACAGGATCCAGTGAGCACAGCATGGGCTCCCTGCCCAGCTCACAGCATCCAGAAGGCCCTGAAAAGCACTGTGAGACTGAGAAATTCCCACAGAGATGAAGTCAGACCCTCAGCCCCAAGCCCATGGCGAATCCACCACCACATGATGTCACCTTTCAGCACAACGCTCTCCAAGGGACCACAGCTCAGCCAAGGCACTGCCAAGCAAGAGCTATTTTCGACCCCAGTCTGGAGCTGTTCTCGCACCAGGAATTTGAAGATTGAGCTGAGAAACAGAGACGAGGCTTGGAAGAAACATGAAACCTAAGCATCCCTGAACAGGAAAGCTTCTTTCAGGGTGACTGCTGCCATGGCAGGGTGCCTTAAAGCAGTCCCCAGCACAAGCGCTGATGCAGGCTGCACGCAGGTGCAGAGTGTCTGGCTTTTTCATGAAGCACATGTGGTTTCATGGACATCCCTCTGCCCAGCTCGTGTTTCCATTACCAACGGGAGAAATGTAACTGAGAAAAAGCCAAAGCGGCCCGTGGGTCTCATGGACACGTACCTAAGTTTTGGAAGCAAAGCAGAGTTATAGTGTGCTGGGAGGGAATGAATTGGACAGCCCCAGCATTTGCCAGTTCTCATCTGTGAGCAGTCACCATGCTGGTAAATTAAGCAGGACACAGCAATTCCAGTTTGCATCACAATTTGCAAGCTAATTTACAATCTAATTAAACATATAAGGTGGGGGGAAGGAGAGTTTTCCTTCCCTCACTGCTTTCTTTTGTGGATCTTGTTTCAGCTCTGAACAGCAACACAAGAGGATTAATGCCACTTCTCTTTACAGCCACATCACATCAAATCTATTCTGTACACAAGAAAAATTAACTCATTTCCAGCTCTGAATTCAGTCATACTCTGAGACTCAAGCTGGGTCCTTTCTAGCTTAGAAAATCCCACCACTACTCCATCCTATAAGGGCACAGACCTTCCTCCTGGCGGAGTATTAACTAGGATGAAATCCATTTCTCTTTGCCAAATCCTGGTATTCAAACACAAATGAGAATAACAAACAACTGCCTCAAGCCAGTCAGCCAGCAGACATCCCTGGGAACACAGGAAGAGGAGCTCATTTGAGTATGGAGGCACCTGGCTAGATGTTTTTGCTGGTTTCCTAGCTTCAGGGGTGAGGACCAGACAAGTAACAGGGTTGTGTCTGAATGACGAATCCAGCTCATTGTGTTTACATAGGAGAGCAAGCCAATACTCAGCCTCCCATATTTCTTATACATGGATGAGGTTTCAAAGCCCATGGTTCAAACTTCTACTTAGTCTATTCTTTATTCTCCGTACTTTTGGCATTTGCCAACTTGGGATTTTAAGCACCGACTTCAGGCCTTCCCAGCACCTTCCTGCTAAGAAGATGCTAAGAAGCCCCACACAACCAGAGCAATAAGCCAAGAGGGGAAAAACCTCCCTGCTACACTTCTTTGCATGGTCATTTGCATGGCCATGAGAGGCATAAGAAGGTAAAAAGTGGAATTTGCACCCATAATTTGAGACAGTAAGTTGACCAGAGAGCTGCAGAACTGGAATAGCAGGGAGCTCCACAGCTTGGTTACAAACCACCTCTGAGCCTCTTGTCAGGCTTGTTTGATTACTTCATTTGACTTCATTCTTAGGGGTGTGTGAGCACAGTATGATGTGTCTAACTCTTGCAGACATGCAATATCTGTGTTGCATTAGCAGGGCTCTGTTTTTTAACTGATATCCTGGGTCACATCAAAGACCTGTCAAGGCTCCCAACTTATCTCCAACATTCAATAAGTGGAGCTCATAGAAAGAGAATAAGAAACAGGACTAAGTAAGACATGGGTCATTTCCCTGCTGCCACCTCTCAGCTCCTTGCAGCTTCCCTGCAAGGAATTAGCAGACAAGCAAAGCTGACAACATCCACCCATTAGACTTCCATACATGCATGAGGGAGGGAGAGCATCTGATCCCAGTACAACTTGGACTCGTATTTCTGTTTCAAATGGTTCTGTCTACCTGCATTTACTTTCCATCTGTGATGGAAATACTTGTGAAGCAGCATAACCACAGGACTGAGTTTCTGCCATTTAAGAGTTGACAGATGATTAGAAAACATACCATCTAAGCCTACAGAGCATTAGAACAGTCAAGGGACAAACACAAAATGGAAACAAGAACACACAGGTTCTCTGTGAAACCTGGCTCCCTCGTGGCCTTCTCAAATACCTTACTTTAGGTCTAAAAGAGGCTGCCTATGGCAAGGAAACCAAAATAATCCAGCTGCACTTTAAGGTGAAAAGTTTTCAGCTTAATGACTCTTAAATCTGGATGCCACCTGATTTCTAAACTATATACACAGTGCTTATGTCTTTCTCCCCAGCAGGTGGTTGGTGTTTCCTGAGGACACCAAACCAAGAGAATGTCTTGGTAGAAGAAGAGTCAAAAAATAGAGCCTTGAATTTCAAATCCTTCAAGTAAGTTTCAGTTAACACCAAATCTCACACATCTTTGCACAGTTATTTATGCCTGTGTGAGATCTCTTCGAGTACCTTTCTTTCTGCTCTGAGAACAAGGACCCATCTACATTGTACCAGCAGGATTATACTGATGCTTTTTCCCAGTGTTGGAGCTCGTATACAGTGCTAGAGCACCCACAGCTTGTGGCCAACATGAAGACAGAGCACACCATGATATTGCTGACATTGGCTTAAGTACAGGCACAGGGCAGATTTTTGCGCACCACAGGTACGATGCCTCACTTCCATAAATGACAAAAGCTCCCTGTGCAGTCAGTGCTACAATCACACAGAGGCACTGCTAAATCCCGGCCTCCCCTTTGGCTTCTCATGTTGGAGATTTCTGCTCTGCACCAGCACTTGCATGTAGTTTATATTAGCATGCAAATCTTCCGGCTTTGATTTGTAACCTTCCATATGACCCCCAGATGCAGTGTTGGAAAAGCAAAGCAAGGGCCTGGGAAAGGGAGCAAAACTCCTCCAGGCCCTTCCAGAACAATGACAAAGCTCTGGGACATTCTTAGTCCAAATAATGGAAATTCTCCTGGGATTTTGCCATAGAATAGAAGGAGAAATTTGTTTTCTCCTCATTTTGAGTAGAAGGAAACAAAAAGCTCATGTAAACCAGGAGACCCTCAGATTCACAAAGCCAGAGCTGAGGTGCACAGTACTTCAGGTGTGATCTACAGCCCCTGACACAAAACAACTCTGAAAAACTCTTCTAATTTTTATACAGTTTGTGCAACCACATTTTTCATGCACGAATGAAGGATAAAACTTGAGGTGAAATCAAACAGATCAACCAGCAAAGCATCATAGAGCTGCCAGCATAACATGCTGTACAGATGAGCATTTACATTATAATTGCAAAATGCTATGAGTTGTGACTGCAAACCAGACCTATCCTCAGAACAACCACCACCCAACAAACATGCAATTATACTGCATGGCCATATATATGTAAGACCGAATGCATTTGGACATTCTTTACAGGACAATTCTGGCAATGTGAAACCAACTCTTGGAAAGAAAGGAATAAATTTCCACAACCCCAGAAAGATGCAATGCTGAAGTCACGGAAAAATATCTTTCACTTTTGATTTAAGGCTTCGTAGAAATCCATGTTTCTTGTGGGGAGAAAAGCAGAAGAAGAAAGTGATTTTGTGTCCTGGTCTTGCAAAGAGCCCCTGAATTGCACTGTGAAATTCCAAAGAGGAGGCAAACACGGAGCACCCTCCTTATTCCCTGCTGTGCTTCCGGCCAAGGCAGGAAAGGCTATTCGAGAGTCCTGCACAGAACAGATTCCCTCCCATCAGGGCACGGCACTGAATTAAACACAAAATTACCTTCTTCCTGTGGAACTTCAGGGTTTTCGGGAAGATACTCTGCCAAATCCTCGCACCCTCAATCATTGCTGCTTTGCTAAGTTGAACTATTGTCTCTGCCCCTTCCTCCCCTCCCACTCTTCTAACAGTCATCCTCCTTTTCTCTCCTTTTCTCACGCTTGGCTTCCTGTCTTCCCGCTTGCAGGAACACCCTCTCCCACCCCAGATGTGGAGGACCATCATGGACAGCGTAAAACCCTTCAACTCTGCAATTTGCAGCCTGGGCCACACACAGGCACAAATGGCCATCCTCACTGGTTTCCAGACTGAGTTCATTCAGCTCAATGGGCTGTGGGTTCTTGTCATGGGTTCAGCAGTAGCAGTCATTTGTGCAGATGGGCACACATTGTTTTGCCCTGCTAGGATACAGGGATACAGCAGAAATGCTTTTTCAGTCTGGAGCAATACTGTGTTACAGCCATTTCTGCTCAAAACATCTCTCCCCATTAAAACCTGCAAACACAGGGATCCTATGGTAGGAAAATACATTCAACTGGACCCTTTTGGTGCAGAGAACAACACCCCTAGGGATCATACAGTGTCCCTCTGTAAAAAACTCCATGTCTCCTTTGCAGACATGCACTGCTGTTTGGTACAGCCCTGTCTGCCCAAGCTGCCACGGAAGGCAGTGATGAAGACCACACTAATTCCTTCTCGTTTACCTATCACAACTCAGCCACAAGCCACACATAGCCTGGGAGTTGCTCATTTTTGGAAGGAGAGTGTGTGGCTGCAAGTCAGCATGTGTCACCTTAGAAATAAGCCTTTTAGGGCCATATCTATATTATACATTCTATCAAAACCAGCAATAAGGTATGAATCAGCAAAATGACTGCATGCATTTATATTTCTGTCAAATTCAGGGTTTACAGTGACTTGGAACAATAAACAAACCTCTTCCTTTCAGTCCCTAGCCTGAATGTTCTCCCACTTTTAGCCACTTAAAGGCAATTATTAATGTTCCGCAGACAGAAGCTCTATTAAATCTGCTTAAGTGACCACCAAAAGCCCAGAAAAATTACTATCTGTAACAGCAGACTTTCAAGAACTGCAATACATACTTTCAATACAGCTGCACGCACATATACAGCGTCTGGAGACAGCAGGAATTTGCTAGGCAGGATTTGGGCAAAAAGTCCTAGTTTTACACATTCCAAAGTCAGGCTCACAAACTGGTCAAAGCTACCCATCTCAGATCCTTCTCTAGGTACACGGCTGGCGTAGACATCCATCTCTGGAGCTGTCTTGTCCTCTGCCTGCACGAGGGTCCTACACTAGACAGACATCTAATGTCTACTAGGATGAAGGTGAGGTAGATGCATATACAGTAAGAAATGGTCTACATGGGGCAGAGATGCACAAATTGACGTTGACCTCTCTCCCCTCCATGATGCAGCACTACCAGTGCATGGTGGTCCACAAGGCAGGTTGGCTGGGTCAGCCACACTCACACCAAAGAGCCGCACATCGTTGCAGGGCACAGCATCACTTGGATGTGGCTGCTCTACTTGTTGTGACTTCTGAACACCATATGCCTCTGTCACAGCCACCGGGTCCAACTGCTAGCAACAGAACACTTCGAAATGGCAGACCCTTTAAAAAATGGGGATTTGACCTCAATCCTCATTCAGAGAATTCAAAGTTTATAACATGGGGCCCCAGAGCAATTTAAAATTTCAATTTATGAAGTGCTAACACAAGAAGGAGCTGAAGTACTACTATAATTTACCATAGAGCAGATATGCAAAGACAATAGTATGAAACAGCATCGTGACAGCAGGCCAGGCCTGACTGCCAGAGCACCAACAGCCCACATGGGCACAGAATGTATTAGAGTCACCTCATGCATTTAATGCCATTGGGCAGGACAGGAACTCGTGCTCATGGAGTTTGGGAAAAGAACAGGCATTTTTTAAGAGATGCTTTCTCTTTGACCTGGCTCTGCTGCTGGCTTTAGAGTAGAGCTCTCAACAAGCAGCTGCTTTGCCAACTCAGCCCCAGGTACCGGCATATGATGGGGATGATGGGATGGACAGTCAGTTTGGCTGAAGGGCACAAATGTTCTGCCACCCTGCAGGTGCCCTGAGAGAGACAAGCAAGCAACAATTTTCGTCCCAGCCAAGGGCACTCCACCCCTGAAGTGGGCTGCAGGGTGAACGCATCTCCTGCCAAGCCCTTCATTAATAATGACCTGATCTGAAAATCCTTTCCCTAAGTGTTCATTCTTACAGAGCAGATTTGGAACAGAAGACTGAGATACAGATGGATGTGCTCAACAACTTCTTGACCCATTTCAGACTTCAAACCTTGCTTGCTGCTCCCAGGCACCAACCCATACTGCCCCCAATGATCCCAGCAGGAGCACTGCTGGCACAACAGAGAAATATGCAGCTTCTATAGCACTTAACACGTCCTTCATATTTTGCTAGGACCACGGATCTGTTTACAGGTAAGGATACACCAAAGTCAGGCTGGATTAGGGAGATGCAAAGTCTGCCCTGAACAGCCACAGCTTTTTTGCCAAAGGGAACATACAGCAGTGGAGGAGGAGCCAAGTCCTGCAGCCATCTCCATGCAGGCATCTCCATGCAGGCATCTCCACTTGAGGGCTGAGCCAGCCAGGGGCAAGCTGAACCAAAATCTCTCACACTGAATGTGCAGGGCATGAAGCAGTCGGCTGAATGCCACAGAACGCATGAGGTGTGAATTACAGCATCATAACTCACGCCCTGCAGTGTCTTATTGCCAAACGGTTCAGGGCAGAGCTAGGATTCTTTTTTCCAGTGTTGTAATTCCCCTGAATATTTTCTCTTTTCCACAACCACCCTTTCAGTCGAGATACATCCAAAGAGGATCAAATCTCAACCTCCTCAGCCCTGTGAAACATGAGCAAAACTAGCAGGACTTGGCCCACTGTGCCATTTCTTAAGGCTTCAATAAGATTAAATTCATACTATTCAAATATAAACCACTCTTGCCTTGGAACAACACGAAGACAGATGTAAAATCACCCTATTCACAATCAGGTGCTATCAGCAGGCTCTGGTAGGAGCCACAGCATCCCGTGCTCTAGCAGAGTGCCTCCCCTTCCATCCACCTCCATGGACCAAGAGTAGATGGTCTGCAATGCAAATCAAGGTATGGTGCAAAGGAAGGTCTCCAGGTTCAATCACCACAATCTTTATGGGCCCAACTCCATTTGCAGCTCACTAATATGAGCTGGCTCTCCACATGGAGATCCCGGGTAAAAGAAACCCTTGCCCAAACACCAGCAGATGCAGACTGTTAAATAAAAGGGGCTGCCCTCAGGAATGCCACCAGGCCACTTGCTCCAGAATTTGCCCTAGTCTGTCTCAGGTAGAAGGAATGGACATCCTAGACATCTCCTGGGTGCAGTGATGTGGCAATCCATCACTCTGGAGGCCAGTGGGATAGCTTCCAAGGTAAAATAAAACACACAAAAACCAAAAAGATCTTGGGCAGGGATCTACTCCCAGGTCAACCAAATCCCACTGGAAGCAGCAAGCAGGGAGGAATTCTCCCACAAGACACACCAAACTGACACAGCCACCATGGCTGCTCTCACTTGAGGGAAAAGACAAAGTCAGGCAAAATGAAAGCAAGAGCTCTCCCAGATGACAAAGCCACAGGCTCAGGTTCCAGAGACAGACCATTAAGCTCCCACAGTCTCTCCTCTCTGTTAACCATCCAAATTGCTTTTGAGGGTAAGTAAAGGAGGCCAGCTGGAGAACTGACCAATAGTTTTAATGGAGGATAACCACTAGCCCTGAGACATAGCTGACCACAGGGAAAAAACACTGCTCCCATCAGCATTCTCCAGCAAGCCCAGGACCTCCCTGGATGGGACAGGCAAGAGCAAAACCCAGGCCTGTACCTTGAGACCCATGCTGTCTGTACTCCAAAGGCAATTTCTGTTTCCCCGAGCTGCATGTGAGAGTTCTCCACCAGCAACACAAAGACAGTGAAAAAGTTCCTCATGGCTTGCGAGCACAGAGGCAAGACCCACCTGATCATGAGATGGTGGCTTGATATTCCCAGTTCTTCATGGTCACAAAAAGCATCTCTCCAGCAACCATCTCTTTCTAAATACTGAGGTCATAAGCATTTTGCTATGGTCCCATGGATAAAGGTCATCTTCTCAGGACAGAAAATCTTCCTAGAAAGTGTAGGGCACACACTGAATGGTCTGCAGAGATCACAACAGTGATCCCTTGGAGGCTCAGCCTGCCATAGCACTGGTAGACATGCTGCACTTCAAGAAAGGACCTGAATTCCGGAGATTTCAGTGGGATTTAAGCCTACAGTTAACTGTTGCTGACTTGTAGTCTGTGACTGTCAAGGTTGTCTTTGTCACTTTGCCCCTTGGACTTGTACAACTGTTGATTTGTGGGCTGTGTTGAAAATCCTGACTCTTGGTAACTACCATCCTCCACCATAATTTTGGGCTTCCTCAAAACAGGCCCATGTAGTCTGCCTATAACCCTGACTGAGTAGTATGACAACACTCTTCCAGCCTTGCACAGATGAGCAGGAACCCTCCAGCCCAACATCTCCCCAACTCCAGCACACATGAATTGCTCCAACACCCTCATTTCACACATCAGTTATATATCCTGCCAAGTTTCAGCTGGAGATGACTGAATCCTCTCCAGATTGGCTCAGTTCTTGCCACAGCTGCAGCACTCCACACATTTCCAACCCTTGTTAAACCACACTAGCTGTGGTTGCCACATTGCCAGTTCTGCAGCCCAGGGAAGGCCCTGAAGTAACTCCATCACAATGGCAAGAAAGCCAGGTCTTGATTGCAGTCACTCAGCAGCCAGGACTCCTTGGAGAGGCAGCCACGTGGCCTTGGTCCATCAACTGCACCGCCTCTTAATTTGCAGCCACGAAGATCTACGGCCAGTGAGCATGTCACCAGCTCTCCAAGTCAGCAAATCACTACCACAGTGAGCAATCATGTATGTAAAAATACAGAAAATGGAAAAATGTCACACCTCTTCTAGCTAAATAGCTCCATTTCTGTCCCATGGGTTTAAGGAGTGGGACAGGGCCTTGAGCAACATGGTCTAGTGGAAGGTGTCCCTGTCCATGTCACGGGGATTGAAACTAGACGATCTTAAGGTCCTTTGCAACCCAGACCATTCTATGACAAGCAAAGGAGGCTGGAGGTCTGTTCAGGAGTTCAGCAAACCCATGGCAGAGAGGTACCAATTCCCATCTGCACACCTGACCACTCAACAGGTCCACTGGCCCACTTGGAAACACCTGCCAGGCCAACTGGAGACCTGACTGTCTTTTTGCTGACACAAGAACCCTCCTTAGCCCAAAACCTGACTCCAAAACACCACCAAACAGCAAATCAACTTGACAGGGTAAATTGTAGAAGCATGATTTAAAAGTGAGCTCTGAAGCTGGGGAGCTCAGCCAGCTGCTGCATCTGGCCACAATATTGACAGTCAATCCCCCAGTTAATAACCTCAGACTCCATCAAGGTGTGACATTAAAGAACTATCCAAATAATATACCAGCCATGTCACTTTATTCTTTTTCCCCCTGAAAGGACATCTGGCATGCAAGGCTTGGGTTCTCCCTCATCCCAGGGAAACCAGCAACATCTTTCAAAGAGCTCTGTTCCCTTGTTCTTAGGTCTTAACCATTAAGCTAGGAGATGCAATGCAGAGGGAATTCACAAGCATCCCTCGGGAATGCCAGCATCAGCACGCACAGCTGAGACAGGCAAACTTGGTCTGGCTGGGCACAAGACAGAATAAAAAAGGTTTTGTAGACAAGATTTATTTTTTTTCCTAGAAAAAAAAGCACCATGTCTATAAAACAGTGCATTTTCACACCAAGTTTATTTTGAGCCATGGGCTGCAAGGCAGGGCTCTACTACTGACTGCCAAGCTGGCTACTGTGTTCCTCTTCGCTCTGCAATACTTATTTGATTGGCAAGTTACTATTTCAGAGCTATAAAACCCTCCTGGAACATGCTCCCAATAAACTGAATTCCTTTTCCAACTAATAATTTTATTTCCCTAATTATTAGCAGCACTTGGAACAAATTAGACACCACAAGCAGAATCTAATGCAGGCCCTGCCCAGGAGCTCTTTATACGCTGCTCTATGAAGGGCAAGAACTGGGGTCTCCAGCCCAGCTCCTTGTGCTGAGACTGGACAGCAGAACAAGCAGAAGGCTATCTGGAGCATGCTGGACAGCTGCCTACAGTAGGGCATGATGTATTCCCAGGATTAATAATGCCTGATGCAACTTTAATGTCCTACCTTGGTCTTGAAAAGATGCTCTCTTTCGATACTTGCCTTCAAGGAGTAGTAACTCCTGTCTATCCACTTTGACATAAACAATTACATTCTTATGGGGTGCACTGCCTCTCTGCAATGAAGAAGTTACCCTTCACAGGAAAGAGAAAGAGCAGTAGCTGTAATTTCCCTGTACGAAACAAACAAAGTATGTTCCTTACAACAGCAGCTGGAGACATAATTTGGATGCAGAATCTGGATGCAGTATTTGGAAGACTGATACTCCAGCCTATATGGAAAAAGCAACATATGGTTAAACTCAGACAGAATCCATTCAAGGGGCACCTTGGATGAGAGACAAAAATTCAGGAGTTGGAGACAGTTGTTCAAAGAATTGAAGGGTGAACAGCTTTGTTAAACAAGTATCAAGGACATATTTACACTTAATTTACCTTTCAGGTAACACTGAAATAAAACTAATACAGACCTGCATTAAGAGAGCGTATTGCAGACACATAGCATCGCAGTGCCCCCCACTCAACCACAGCTGCCCCTCCCAGCAGCAGAATAAACTCACCAGAGCCTTTTTTGTGGCACACTCAAATCCCACAGGATATAAAAAGCCCACTGACTCACCTGGCATGGGGGGACAGCAGCTCAGTCACACACAAGGATTTTCTCTTAAAACACTTCTCATCTCTCTCTGTGTGCAGGCATAGACACACATGGTCTCCCTGCCCAGCGGGGATGGGATACCCCAGTATCAAATGTTTCAAGAGGTTCAAACACTAGTCACGCCTGACAGGGAGAGCAGCACAGGCTTCAGCATCACGGGGGAAGGAGGGCCTCCTAAGTCCTAATCCATCTCCTACTCCATCTCTTCTCCCATGAAACCTGAGGCAATATTTCTGCTTAAGTTCTGTGTTTTCATACACCCAGGTTTGAGTCCCAGGGCAAAAGGCAATCCTAGGAGGAACCTGCTCTGCACAACATGCAGAGAGCAACAGAGATGTCCCCAGAACAGGGAACATGAGCTTTAAAATAATGGGGGGAGGGGGGGGAAACAACAACAATATTCTGAAGCATAAAACCACTTTAAGCACATTCGTTCAGCAGTTGCTAGAACATAAACCCATGCCCTGGAGCTCTGCCAGCCAGTCAGTATTTTTACGACCGTATCAAAGTACATGATAAAAACAAAAAGCTTAAGGGTCAAACTCAGCACCAGGATTAGTAACCAGGCTGAAGTGAATAGCGTGATACCAGGTCTGATCAAAGGCACGTAAAACACGTTTGTTTTCTACACAGACAGCAGTCATGCCTGAAACCCATGTGCCAGATTCCTCCTTCAGCCCATTCAGGTGGGAAGGGCTTAGTGCAAAACCTCTGAACCCTTTCCACCAAGGAATACCAACGGCATCTGCAGCTGTCTCAAGTCACATACATCACCCAGACAGGCATGCATCCATGCCCTTCCCTTGTCACTATCTCAGTCCCCCCACTGCCCCAGCACAATTGCTCCCTGCAGCAGCAGTCTATTTCCAAACGTCCCTGCATTAGGCATTACCATGAGTATGACATGCTTGCAGGCTGGAGCTTGCAAGCACTGGGAGAAGAGAAGGGTTTCCTTCTGCATAGACTTCAACTTCTAACCAAGAGGGCTAATGACAGATTCAGTATAAGGAATCAGCCAACTTGTGCTGAAGGATTTAACAGAAGGCGGCACATCAGTGATTAAGACCAAGGTGTCCTTTCATGCTACATCAGAAACTGTTCAGTGAGAAAGCGCCTCCCATAGCAAACCAGGAGATCCCAACAACAGCATCACCTATGGGAACTGCTTCTGTGACCGCCAGCAGCAGAGACACTGAGCTAGCCACTTGGGAGCCAGCATGGTCACTACTGGGTTACAAGATGGGATGCTACTCACTGCCACTGCTGCAGCTCAGAGTACAAAGGGTTTGCAGTAGCTCTAAGCTGAAATGCCTGGAATTAGAAACCATCACAGACACCTTCTCACCCTGTGGGTATCTGCACTCTGTGCCTCTGTCACCCTCATCCTGATAAGTCAAAAGGCAGCAATGACAGGCACATAAGCCAGGGAGAGGGATGAGGAAACTGGTGAGTGGCGGCATGTCCCCTGCTGCTTGGCCAGCACTGAACAGCTCCAGAAGGACATGGTGCCACCTCCTGCCATTGCAGTCCTCTTCTACATGGCTGCAGAGCCAGGGTGTCCATGCAGACCTTGCTTTCAGCTAAATGTCTCTTTTATCCAAGGAGAGAGGCGGCTTCCCTATCAACAGTCTCCAAGGGTGAATTTTAATAGAAAAGATCAGAGAGAAGGTTAAAGCTTGGGCTGTTTGTTTTAAACTCTGGATGTTCCCTTGGCTTGGTTATTTTGGCCGTTGGTTAAGCTCCCTTTTATGTTACACATAGAGATAATTTCTTCTTTTCTATGGCAAGGCTGATCAAAACTGGGAGTGATTTCCTTCCAAAATATTTTTTTAAACTAAGTAAAATGACTTATTTGTTGCATTCAGTACTTTTCAACAGTGCTTTTAGTTCCTGCACCAGATGCAGCGTTTTACTCCCGAAGATGTAGAAAATGTGGGGGTTTTAAGGTATTAGTGTTGACTGAACATGAACTGCAATGGCAATTCTTCAGTTTCGTTATTTCACTAAAAAGGGAGTTAAAAATACACATTTTTTACACCACAGTGCTTTTAGCCACATACAGGAGCTTTCTCACAATCAGAATTAAGGACAATTTGGGGGCTATGTTGTGCACAATGGAGGTCTTGACAAGTACCTCACTGTGACCAATTTGCACTTAACAACAGAATTGCAGTTGGAAAAAAGCACTGAGGGAGGGAATGACAGAATAGAAAGAGAAAAGCCTGCTCTCCCTGTTTGAGCTGTCCACCACCCATCACTGGTGCCCCTAAGCTCTGACCCTATCTCACACAAGCTGCCCAAGAGCTCTCATCCTGCAAATTGCAAAGCACGCTCTACTCCCACACACCTCTCTCCATCACCAAAGCTCAATGGATTTGGTGCTGCAGCTCACCCCCAAAACACAGTGAGATGGCACCAAAAATCACCTCAGGGCTCTGCTCCAGGCAAGCTGCAATTTTGATTAAAAAAGTAAAATTTCTAGCTCTCCCCAGCAGCTTCAGCTCCCACACAGGGTCTTCCTTTGATCCATCTGCCACTTTAATCGGGTTTTTAAACAGCCAACAGCGCTGTCTTCTCTCCTTCCTGACATCATCTGACCCACAAGGCTTGACTGGGGCTACACTTGAAGTGCATCGTACAGTACTGTGCTCCCTCTGACGCAATGTGTCTCTGTGACAGATGATGGGGTTATACTGCGCCTTTGCACAAAACCAGAAAACCCAAAGAGGAACTTTTCCAGGCATAAATTAACAACCTGACACAAACAGCGCACACAACAGTTTCTGTTTCCAGACACAGCTTGTCTGATGGCACAGCTCAAAAAAAAGGGACTTTTTACAGGGTGGTTTTGACCTTCTCCCTCATCTAAAACCTCAACAGGTATCAGCAGGAAGAGCACAGGTCTGACCAGCCTGCAAAAAGGAGGTGCATCCTTACCTCAGAATATACTTTATATCTAGTAGACCCCAAGGCTTCTGCAACCTGTGGCTCCAGTCACTTAAGTCTCTATGAGAGATATTTCACCATAGCTTTTTCCCCTCATACACTGCTCTCATTGAAGCCCCAGTTCAAATATTTCCTCACTTCAAGGGGCTGAAATTTCAGAGGAGATGAGCGCTTCCATGCCAACTCATCCTCAGGTTGTTCCTCCTGCTGCCTGGAGATGATGATGCTTCTATTTTAAAAGGGGACATTAATAAACCAAAGAGATTGTTCTGAGCCAGTTTCACCTGTCCACAGCCAACCAAACTCCAGAGAAGGAAAAGCCAACATATTTTGGATTGCCTGTCCAACTGCAAGCTTTGAGCACAGAAGTTTGCTTCTGTGATCCAGCTCGTGACTCCCAGAAACAGGAGGACCACAACATCTTAATGACATGGCATGGGGACAGGCAGTCTGACACAGCTCAGAGGCAAGCTGGCCTCGAAGGGGCTGGGTAGATGCTGCAGTGCAAACTGCAACATCCAGGTGAGAAATCAAGTAAATACACCAAGCCCTGTGCTAACCCAGCTACCCAAACTCAGGGCTACAGCCAGCTCAGGGACACCTACACAAAGTGCTGTCATGGCCAAGACCCACTTTCTTTACTAAGAGCACAAGTGAAAGCAGTCTGCCTTTTCTTATCTTTTCTACAACTTTTCATGTCAAGCATTCATGAAGTGAGACGTGTAAGAGTCCAAAGAGCTGCTTCAGGTCATCCAGGTGTGCCAAGGCAGAGACCCCAGATTTGACAGACACACTGAATTACTGCCCACGCAGGGCTTGCACTTACATTCCCTATCTTGCCTCTTGGACCACCACTATGAAGTACGTAGCAGGTACAACTCAAAAGATGCACGTTTATAAAGAAGTGGCTCCCAAACAGACGCCTTTGCATTGCAGCTATGCTGAGTACCACCACAGAGTGGGCCAGAGCCTCTGACTGCTTTCACTCCTCCTCACCAGGGAGTTTGTGAGGAACTTGTCATCTCCTCCCATCCAAAACAGAGGAGAAAATAGTCTTGACCCTTTAAATTGTTCTGAGTATTAATGAGCCACATTATAGCACGGTTCTGAAGTTGACTCTTGCTTCTTGCAAAGTCTTATTCTGACTGTAAAATTAAACAGCTCATTTTAAAAGTGGTAAAATGAGTCCCACTTCAGAACCCAGCTCTCAGGGGATAAAAAAAGTTCGCAATTTCAGCAGGGCAATGCATGAGACTGTCTTTTAATTACCAACAGAAAGGCAGCTGGTTCAGTTCCTGCTATCTTAATAACTTTCCTCTCTTTGATGTCTTGATCACATCTTTTGAACAACACACTTGAAGCGTAACACTGCAGAGAACACTTATTTTCATAATGAAAGGGAAATATTTTGCTCCGTCCATAATATTTAGTTATCTTGATAGGCTGCATTGATAGGGTTTCATACATTGTATTTTCAAGCTAACACTGAGTTTAAGAGGCCTGCAGGGAAAAGCAAAACCTCTATCTAAACGATAAATATGTAGTCGGTGTATGTGTTTAGAATCCTTTAAAGTGAAATCAAAAGGTTTCTAGTAAGAAAGATAGAAGCACCCAAAACTTTATTGCCCTAAAGGCATAAAAGTTAAGTTCACTTGTTTCCCATTTTAGCTCTAAAAGTTAAAATTTCTAGGCCATATGAAGATGACGTTAAACCTTTGTACAGTGTGACAACATACCCACTGTTGTATAACACACAGTCAAACACCCTCTCTGCTTCCCACAGACACCAGAGACTACCAGCAATCTGGAGCAAGCACACAGTTCTGAAAGCTGGCAGGAACAGGATGGGGGTTTGCAAGAGTCACACATCAACCTATAAAAAATATGGGTGTATGCTCCTTTGCACTGCCCTACAGTAACAGGAAAAGCTGGAGGATGACCCAGCTGCACCAACATGGCACCAAATTCCTCGAGAGGCAGCTGGCCATGGCTCTCTGAAGTTAGGAGCTCTTTTCCTGATAAATGGGCCCCATCCAAGATGGGCTGTGATTCAGTTTATCCTAATGGTCTAAATCATAATTTGAAGGTCAATGAGGGTATCCCAATTGGGCTGCACACCAGAGTAAAGCCCAAAGAACCGTGGAGGAAAACTTACTAAAAGGATGTCCAGAGACACAAAAATGCCTCAAAATGTTTATGACCTGGGTAGAAAGTTCAGGGCTATGGGAAACACTCAGCCTTTGCTCTAATTCTCCATGTACAGGCTGAGACTTGACATTACAGGTTACATTCAGTCTATCTAAACAAAACCTAGCTGCGGAGGAGTGACTTCAGGATGTAGACTTTATTTTAACCACAACACCCATTTCCTCACTCTTTTCACTTTAAACCAGATGTTATTGTATTTGCCTGTGTGACATTTACACTTAACAATGCAGACTCTGGTCGGATTTGCTGAAACAGGGAACAAAACCATGATTAAACTACTTCCTATATGCAAAAGCACTTTGAACATCGTGTGTGTCACGGAGACTGGCGAGTCAGAGGCGCAACCACTGCCCGGCTGAGGTCAGGCATGCTTTGAGCTGCAGCTGAGCAGATGTAGGAGGCAGCTGGCAACCACTCACCATCGCCTGTTGCTACCCCTTCCCTCCAGCAGTTACCACCACCTCACACATGCCAGAAGGACCAGGTGTGCCGTCCCTTGCAAATCCAGATGAGAAAAATCAGACTAGGAAGTGGGCTCTAGTTAATCCCTGCTGGTATGGGAAAAGGGAGGGTGCCAGGGATTGGATCTGCGGGAGGATGTGACCTCTGGCCAGGAGTAGCTAGAAGAGATGACACTTTACCCCTGCACAGGATAGCATCCCTGAACACAGCCCTGGGCTTCCACTGACTGAAAGGAAAGCTTCTCTTCCAAAAAAGGAAATAATTTGGGACTTATTTTGCTCCCTGAATTGGCTATTTATCAGGGTCTCAGAGAAGAGCTAAGGCAAAGAGGGTGCAAGGAAGAGAACCAGGGCTGCTTTCAGTGGCAGCTGCCCCTGACCCAGCACCACTGTCACTCTATACAGCAGGAGCCTGACTGGCTTTGAGACCCAGACCCATATGGTCATCTGGCAGAAGCTGCCATAGAAAAAGGATATATACCATGCTCCGAGATATGCAGCAACAGCCTGAAGTCATTCATACCAACAACACACGTGAAAGGACAGGGTCACCCATCTTCAGAAGCTCAACTGCTCTCAACACATGACAAGTTTAATTGAGACTGAACTAGAACAACAAAATGAAGGGGTTAAAGTGCATCAGCAGCATTGTGTTTGGAGTCAGGACCCTTGGACCAACCCTCCCCATGTCAGACACATCTGAAACAAGTTGAGGAGGACTGGGACAAAGGAAACAGCCTACACACACATGAAACTGCACAGAAGGTCCTTCACAGCCATTGCTTTGGTGCTGCAATGCAAGGGACCCTTGCTGGGTGCCTTACTGCCATACAGAGGGGCAGGACGGTCACGGCTTTCTATCCCACTTAAGGATGCTGCAGAGACAGACCCAGACTGAGGGCAGCCCAAAAGCCAGTCCAGCTTCCTGCCCCAGTGACACTGGGCTCCCATGCTCTACTCCTCCTGCCTCCAGTGAGCTACAAAGAGCGGAGAAAGGCTGGGACCAGCAGCAACACATGCCAGACGAGCCGGTGGAAGAAAGGTTAAAGCACTGCTCATCCTGTCCTTAGAGGAATGGGGGGGAAGAAAGGGCCATCACCCTCTGCAGTCTTCCTCACAGGGAGCAGAAGAGGCACATACACCCTTCGGCCATAGTTTCATCCTCTAATTTAGCACTGCATGGAGCAGAACTGTATCCAGTCAGTGTTCAAGAATAAAAATAGACCGAGTTTTGCTGCTGGGACAGCCCCTTACGTTCCCAGAGCCAGCAAGGAGCATTGCTTTGCCTTGGTGCTGAACCCTGACAGCTGAGCTGCTGAGGTGTCAGGATGTGCTGAAGGAGCCATCGCAGCTGCAAGGCCAGCTGAGAGTCCCAGGGAGACCGAGCCAGCACGTTCTGCAAAGGTTTGTGGAACAGTTGCTCCAGAGACTTTAGTTTCTTGCCCCCTACATGTACATCTTTTCTCCATTACTGCACAGCCCATGTCACTTTTATCAGCATCAGTCTGTGCTGCCTGGGGAATGTTAAGCATGCAGCTGAATCCTGAGTTAAAAATTCATTTTTAGCAGAATATTGCATCTCTGGTGAGCTAACAATGTATTTTGCTAGAGAATGGGAGTTTCAGGGCATCCTTTGGAATATTACTGTGTCTCTAAATACGACTGAGACACTTGGTGTGTGGAAATTTGGCCAATTTTCAGCAACAGTGATGATAACAGTATTTATATCCTGTTCCTCCTCCTTCCAGCATGAAGGAAAGCTCTTACAGAGTACAGCAACAAACACAGGATAATAACCCCACATATTGTTGAAATACAAACACTCTCAAAATAAAACAAATTAGGAGCTGTAATTGGAGAGTGGGAGGCATCTCAAGTTGTGATAACAGACTCTTCTGCTGGCAAATCCATAGCACTCCATGGCAGCCAGAATCATCATTAGCATGTTTCTTGACAAGGATCAATTAAACCAGGGCAGAAATAAAAAGACCTTCCCCAAGGAAACCCAGTGGAGCAGCAGGGATTGCAAAAGAGACCTTTGATTCACCTTCAACTCACCAGATGAATCATTTCATGTTGAGCAAACACCAAACCACATTGAAGGGATGCAACCGAAAGCTCCCAATTCCTGAAGTCTTTTCAGACAGGTCACTAAGTCATCTAACAGATTGATCAGATACATTACCAACTGCTATGATTTATCTTCTTAGATGCATTAGTTAATACATGGTAACCTTGCATAAACCTTGACCTGCCCTGCCAGTCCATTTGTTTCAGTTTAGCTGCAAAGAAAGCGAGTTTGCTGTACCATGTATCTGAGCCGACTGTGAGCGTGCAGGCAGCGAGCACCCCACTACTCACACACCGTTACTTATTAAGTCGCAGTAAATTGCCCATGAGATTTTAACCGAGATCAAAGGGAGACCGACTCCTACCCCTGTAATTTTGGCAATCGCATCTCTTTGCAAGATCAGCGTTGAGTGTGTGGAGTCAAAATCACTACTACAGCTCACTGCTCAAGCATGAGGAACCGCAGTTCCAATGCCCAGCAACCCCCCATGGACACAAGCAGGAATCCAGACACAGCAGAGCCAATCAGTGAGACTCAATTGCTGGTTTTCCTTAGCTGTGCACTCCTGGGAGAAAAGACTGCAGAGGGAACAGTTTTGCAATAAATGTTCTTCATTTTAACCACCTTTATACAACCTTTAAGTACATTAACGCCCTTTAGTACAATCTAGCAAGCCTAGTAAGTATTTTACAGACAAAGTGACACTGCTGAATGTTAGCTTCTCTTTCTCTGAAGTAAGTGACAGCTGCTGGCAATGCCCCCAGCCCAACTCCTCCTGCTAATCCCCATCTGCCAAGGAGGTAACATGGCCTCGGGAAACGGGCCCAGTATGTCAGGCACTTTATCACTAATGCTGTCCCACCTCACCGCTTTACACTTGGTTTCCATGTCTTCATGGGCACAGCATCTCTGGGGGGCTGGAGGGAGACAGGCCATCGGCTATTTGACCCAGGTGCTTGTAATGGCATCTAATGCGACATGGCCCATTTTACACTGGAAGGTCCCAGCTGTGCAGCTGCCCAGGACATGTCTTTCCTTGTCTCCTTACTGGTCAGTTGGGAGTGTCAACCAGTCCCACAGGCTAGCAGCTAAAATGATGTGCTCTTCAGTGTGTTCAGCAATGACTGGAGAGTACTAAGGATAATCCTTGTACTTGCCCTAGAACATGTTCAGGCAGTTAGAGCAGGGCTGGAAAACCAGGGTCATGTCTGATACTGGCTAAGACTAGAAGGGACTGGCAACTTAAAACCTTCCAGGAACAGTTTCCAACACACGGACAGGTCTCCCAAAACCCCAAACAAACCCCAAATCCATTCTCTCAGGCCACTCTTCCCTAAGTTCATCACTGATGTGCTCAGTGACAACAGGCAAGTTGTACCAGGTTCCTCCCATCTTGCAGGCAAAAAAGACAGGTCTATCATTTTCCTAGCAGGACTGCACAGACATTTCACCAGCTGTGTATGAGGTTTTCATGAGTCTCAGAGCAGCAGTTAGCTGGAAGCATAAAGCATCACTGTGCTCTCACTAATAGTCAGCTCTGGTTCTTCCCTACCATATGTTTATTAGCCTTTCTACACATGAACCCTTTACACAGCTTTACAGAGAACCTGCCACTGAATAACCATTGCTATCTGAGTACAAATGTCGCACTCCATCCACAAAGATGGCTTGCAACCTTCTGGTTTTACCTCTAGCAAATTACATTACAGACTTAATAGTTTCCCTCCTGATCCCCCTCACTGCTACCTATCATTGATACTTTCACAGTAAGCACATACTCACTCCAAGGCGCTTCTGTAGTTTCATTGATGCTTGTAGAAAAGTGCAAATACGCTGAATATAATTTTAACAAGCGATCTTTGCACATTTTTCATCCACTGAACAGTGCATTTAAGCCTCAGAAAAGCAAACCTACTGACAGTTGTTACTTTTACCAATGCTTCTGGAACAGGCCACAAATCTCAGTGTGAAAACTACTGCCTTAAAGCATAAGGCACTGTGCTCCCCTCTTGGGTCTCCCAAAGAAATCAGCCTCTATGACAGAGTTAAACATCTGAAGGGCAAATGAGTCTTAGACTGCTTTGAAGAAGTAAGCTGCAGCCATCCCACAGCCTCCTGAGTTCACTGATAACAAATCAGCCCTAAAATATGTGTAGAAACTGACACTGAGCATGCCAGTGAGGACATTGAACAATCTCCATGACAGATCCTGGGAATGTTCCCCAGCAGAGAAGGATGGAGAGACACCAGCCAGGAGAAGAGCTGCCCAAACAGCCAGGGTCAAGGATGGCTTTGGATGAGGAACTCAGTACTTTGGAGCAGAGTCAGCCCCCAGCTTTGTAAAGGGACAACTCCAAGTGATGCTGATTTTAATGGCAGCAGATCTATAATCACACAACTTGAACTCATGGGGATTGAAATCCCAGGGGTTGTGATGGCCTCTTCCTTACCCCAAAAGCAAATGCCAAGAACATTAAAAAAGAGCAGATATGGAAGCTGAAAAGAGGGTGTTTGTCTGAAACTTCTCAGCATCAGTTTCGTATCATCAGCATCACAAACCAAGCTACAAAGAAGCTTGCTGATAATCACCCCAGCTATCTCCACTGATACATGCACGTATGATGTGGCACGTCATTTCTGTGTCTGCCAACACTACAAGCTCCAAATGTGACCCTGGCTCCCTTCCCCAGGCATTGAGAAACTCTTGTTTTGTTTGGCTCCCCCCTTGTCCTCCCTTCACAAAGCCAGCACGCTTCCACAACATCAATCTGGAATTATTTACTGTTGTCAAAGCTCAAACAGAAACCTCTCCTCTCAACCAAGCAGAACAAGCAGAGGTTGTCCAAATGAGAAGTCTTCACCCAAGAGCTTTCAATCCTGCCAAGCATCAATCTGGGCAAATTGCTGCCCACTAAAATGATGCCTGCATCTCTCCCACTCCATTCCCAAGACCTGCTGAAAACTAGTTTATCTGTGCCTTCAGAACATTAAATAGACACCATCTGCTTAAAATTACCCTCATTAAAGCTAACGTGGGAACATAATCAGCCACATTTTCTCTTCTGTACTTTTACAAGTGGAGTGTCACTTGCAATGCTTTGGGACTAGCACTGAAACTCCCTGGAGGGAAGAAAATGAAACTGTGAAAGAACCACAAGTTATTCTCCATCAAGCATTCTCCTTCATACTCACACAGCCCACGGACAGGCCAGACCCAGGAGCTTGTCTCTTCCAAATGGCACCTGACTACATGTGGAGGTTGAGGTCAAACTTATTCCCAGGTGGCTGCATTTGGCCCTTGCCAGCATGGGCAAGGCTGTACCCAGCAGTGCAAATTAACCCACTACATGCTTGAAGTTACCCAGACTGAACTGCTGTCAGTTCCTGGGCTCACTTGTATTTGGTATACAATGATGGCAAAGAGTGTGGTGTGGGGAGACCTATTTGCTATGCACCTTGGAGAGTGGCCTCTTCTACACAAGGAGGCTAAAGCAGCTCAGCAGAATGAAAGCTGAGAAGGGATACAATCACTCTCTAAAAAATGGCAGAAAGAAGTGGGACAGAAGGTCAAACCAAACTGAGAGCAGAGATGTGTTTATGCAGAAGGAAAATACTGGTATGAGAACAGAATGCTTGTGAATAAAGTAAGCCTACACTGGAAATCACGAACCATCAGAGGTTCCAAGCTTCCCACCAAACCAACTCAACCACTCTGAAGGTTCATAGGTGGGAATGCAATATGCTTACACACCTAAGTCTGTCCCAGGCCTATGTTCTACAGTCTCCTGATCCACCCATAGTACTTTCAGCCATAAAAGAAAAGCTTGTTTCCACCAGCCCAAATTATTCCTTAATGCTGTGACAGCTCTGAGAAGGCACTTCTGCCAGAGATACATTGCTGCAAACAGGATGCTCTCTCTGTCTGCTCTGCCTACCTTGCAAAGAGGTGCTGATGCCCAGTGCTGGGGGACCCATTGTTGAAAGGTATTACATAAGTACAAAGCCTCAATATGTATTAATCATACAAGACATGATATCTTTATAAATTGCCACTTGACCCAAGGCTGGGAAGAAGAAAATGATGTGTCAAGGGCCTGATGTGCAACACCAGCCCCTAAATCATAAAATCATAGAATAGTTTGGGTTGGACAGGATCTCATGATCGTCTAGTTCCAACCCCTCTGCCATGGACAGGGAGACATGTGGAAAAGCATCGGAAGACCCAGACTGGCCCAGAAAGTTTTATCATATCTCATCATTCTGTTGTTAATGAAGCTAGATGGTAAGTGCTTAATAGTAACACAGACAGCACGGTGTGCTTAGTCTTTAGCAACTGGTAGATGAGAGGCTTCCTAACCCAACCACGTATCTTGACTGCTGTGCTTAATAGCAGTCAGTCTTGTCCCTAGAAATTTGTCATTTCTTTTTTTGAACCATTTGTACTTTCAGCCTTCCCATCACTTTTCAGCAAGGTGAAGCAGCTTAATTGCAAAGTGGAGAAAAAACATTTTACTCCACCTCATACCCAAGAATGTCTCAATTCCTACACCATTGCCAAGAGGCTGAACCTGTTCCTCTCCACCATCTATCACTGCACGTATCAGAAGAATTCAGGATCTGAATTCCAGTGAGCATCTCTCTCCTCTTTCCTCTGCTCCTAGACTTTAGACTAGACTACTTTAGTCTGATTTAGGATATCACTTCAATTAGGTCTTAGTATGAGACAGATTGGGTTGTTGCCAGCCCCAGAAAAATCAACTAGAGCTAGGGATGAGAGGCCTGTTTGTTTTAAGCAGATTAGCTCTAAACCACTGAGTAACTTTATAAATCTCCAGTTTCATATCCTTCATGGAGACAGATGGAAGCAAGTTGAGAAGCAAAACAAGGAACAACAGTTACAAGAATGTTCTAAGTGGCTTTGTATCATCTGCGGTGAGTGTTGTTTCTGAAAACTAAGGAAGTTAATTTATAATGTTAGCAATTTGACAGCCAGTCTTTTTAATAGGAACTCAGCTATTGGGTTTCGAAACAAACAGGAGCTATAGTGGCTGGGGCATTGCCCCTGGCTATGACTTGCCTATTATATCATCAATGAGGAGAAAGGCCGGGCTGCAAATCCCTTCACCTTGTTTTGCATGTCTGAGCTCATGAATCCAAGAGTTTGTCTTAGCTAAAGTCACCAGAAGATGAAGCTTTACAAACCAAAGCGTCTTTGCTAAACAGGTACAGCTCCAGCTAAGACAAACAGGTTGGAATGCGTTAGCCACAAGTGCTGGACCCTACATAAAGCATCCATAAAGTTTCCCATAAAGCATCCACAGGCTTTTGATGGTCATGGAGACCAGAACACAGACAACAGTAGGAAGAAAGAGCCTGGGAAGTTGGATAAAGCCCCAAAGTGAGTGGACATTTGCTGACAACAGCACTGTAAAGTTGGCTTCAGCGCTTGGCTCCTGGCAAAACAATGACATAATGCTGTGTTTACTAGCAGGGAAATCTGAGGGTTGGAAATGGGTCTGTAAAAAAACCACTAACACGTACTTTTTGACAAGCCAACAGATTAACATCTATTGTCACTGGGGCAAGGCCAAACTCGCCTGGAAAAGGTCCAGGAGTTTGATGTCACCGAGAGGCTCGCAAGGACGTCAGCTAAAGAGTTTTCCCATGTCATCTCAGCATTTACTGCTGTGTTACTGCCTAAGCAAGCTCTTTGCCACCACCACCATCTGTTTAACCCTTCCTATTGCAACATATAGTAAAGACAACATGCTGGCCTTTCAGCAATAGGGGTTTGACCTAGATCTGCTACAGCTCAGGTTAACCTGATGCAGAAGACTGATCAGGTACCAGTCAAGACAGGGTGCTGATAGATAAAACACACGTTTGATCAGGCTTGGACTGTCTGTCCTGTGCTAGTACTACCTGAAGTCTCTACCTTTCTACAAACAGAAACAGAGGGCATCATTTCCTCATTTGAATCCTTACTACGTTTTCAAGTCCCCTGTGACCCAAATCATGTGGCCAGTTGCACCCTTGCCCTGGTCTGAATCTGAGTCTTTATTATAACCCAGCCAATACGTCTCACACAGAGCAAGAAAATGGCAAACAAGTTTTAGGTCCTCACAAACAAGATCCCAAAGCAAGGACACGTGGTCTCCCATAAATGCCAGTGCCTGGTAGAGAACACTTTCATCCTACTAATCAGATGAATTAGAGACCTGATGGCTTAGGATCTCCACATGATAACATGGTAGGCAGAGCCCCACAAAGCCCTCGACACACAGGGAAAGCTTTGTGACACCTCTCCTCAGGCACAAAAGCTGCAGTAAGCATATTAGGGCTGTATTCTCAGTCCTTCTACAGACCCCCAAAACCTAATGGAAGGCCCTGCTGATTGTCCACAAGATGCTCTCCAGCCCAGCCTTACTACATTTGGAAGATCACCTAGAACTCCAGAATTAAAACAATGGGAGATAACCCCGTGCTGTGGATGAGCTTGTCAGAAGGGAGGAAACCAAAACAAAAGAAGAAAGAATAAAGGAGTATTCTTAGGATCTGGCCCGAACTGTGGCATCAGCTACAATGGAACCTAAAGATCCTTTACAAACCTCTGCTTTTCATCCCATTTCTTTGACTCTGCCCTCTTCTTGCCCAAATGCAGAGCAACACAGAAGGTAAAACAGAAGCAAAACACATGCATGCACACACAAAGCCTCACATCAAAACCCCTATTCCTATCAAATACCTGCACTCTCCCCCAACTCAAGAATAGAGGAATGCTGTACAACAGTAATCCCAATGTTCCTTTGGCCAACACCACAGCACACAGATACACAGCATTACTCACAGCTGAAAGGACCAGCCGAAAACCCAAAATGGCCACAACCAAGCTGAGAAGCAATGCCTTGCTCCCATCCCCAGGCTGTGCATCCTCAGGTCCTCCTCACTTGGGTCTGAGCCTCAGCTCTTCCAAGAAAGAGACTCTTTCCAAGACAGCAGTGTCTGTTGCACACCAGTACATGCTGCCACTCTCCAGCGCCATTAGCACTATACAAAAAGACATCAAGAGGGGAGAGGGAGGTCTAAAGACAGATTGATGGACTATCCTGCCCAGATCATGACTACTGCAATCTCCAAGGGTAGTTACCCATGACATATTCACTTAACATATTTTTAGTTTAAACTGAGCTATTTATACTTATCTTTAAAAATCAGGGGTGTCTGTATTAAAGGATTAAATGCAAGCTACAGCTGCCCAGCTCAGAAACAGGTGGAAAGCTGCTTCCCAAAAGCAGTCCAGATTTCTGACAGACACTGTTACAAAGACAGCAGCAAAAGATGAAACAGAAAATCTGTTCTTGAGCAATAACAGGCAGAAGACTCCTCCATATGCCTCAAGTGAGAGTATTTCAGAAGCTGGCTACTGCACTGGATTCCCTTTGAGTACAGTATCATCTGTCGTCTTTATAAAATGCCTTTTGCTGAAGCATTAAAGGAAAACTTCTCCGGATTCAGGGAAAGGAAGGAGCTTGTTAAGGATGTCCAGGGCTTGTAAAATGCAGAGGATACAAGACTGCTACCCCTTGGTACATGGAAAACCAGTATGGATGTTTCTCTAGAATCTGTCACTTTTTATTCTTCTCTACTTCAGCCAACAGCTCTGATATCTCTTTATGAACAGAAAATAAGCAGCCCTTGTGTTAACAAAGATATTACTACCAATGCTGGTTCAAGGATTATGGCAGTTTTGCCTAATATATAACACGCACATACACAAACACAGAGACAGAGAACTCCTCTCCCACTCCTGCCTTTCTTCTGTCTTGCCCCAGATGCCAGCTCAAGAGCCTATTTCAATCCCACTTAGGAAAACACTGAACTCCAGTCCTTCTTCCTGTGACATGTTTGGGAGATGGGAGGAGGGAGACGCACTTAGATCTGCTCTTCGTGGCTTTCTTCCAGGAAAATACTTCACATATCCTTGTTTGTTTGTTTTCAAATTCTAAGTGATTTTAATGCTGGAGAAAGTCGCTGGAGTGACAGCCCTGGGAAACTGCGGGCCTCCCACTCACACACTGGCCGGGGCTGTGCCAGCTGCCCTGCTTCTGCTGAATACCCAGAGCTCAGAGGCCTCTTGGAGCATCTACCCATGAATAACCCTCAGCTCAGGCTGCTTGAGATGAGGCAGGTGTCAGTTTAACACACTTTCAAGCAAAGAACACGTACTGAGCTCAGAGATGGCGCAGCAAAGCACCCGCAGGGCAGGGAATGGAAAGACATTTAAAACTGATTTTCAGAGTATTTTGCTTGGACTCACAGGGGTCTATTCTGGGCTTGCATCTGCCGAAGAGGGGAAAATCAGGAATAACCTTCTACCCATAGTGTATGGGCTAACTTGTAAATAATAATACAACAGTCTGAACCAAACAGTAGGAAAATCTCACTGCATGCTAAGGGAGCCATTAAAAAAATACCATCACAGAGTTAGGAAAATGGTAATTCAAATGCTCCTGTTGCATCATCCTCCAAGGATACAAGAATGCCTGGCAAGATGATTTCACCTCTGCTCGTGAGCTTTCCTGGCAGAGTATACAGAGATACCAGAGAGCGACCAGACAGCAGCAGCTAGCAGCCTACTGCTGAAGGGCTTGCCCCTTTACTCCATGCTTTATCTCAGATAGCTCCACAGGTGCGGGGGCTCCAAGATGGGAAGGAATGCACTAGAGGAGTAGGCTCACAGCAGGCAAGCATGGCTGCCATCCTAAATGTAGGCTTCCTCAGAGGGGAGTGTAACTTTTATACCATCCCATTCACTACCACGTAATACTGGTATTAGTAATAGTCTGCTGAACGCTATTAGGGAAGCAACAGTCTGACTCCCATTTCCAGATAACACCATGACTTTGCCATTAGGCAAAGTGCTGCTCCCAGGGGTGGACCTGCTGGTAGAGGAACATGACCCTAACCTGGAGATTTCAAAGCATATCCTAGCAGTCAGCCGTTAGGTAACACACACATCTTCACACTTTAGAAAAGGTGAGTAAACCCTGTTGGCTTTGCAGCAGAGCACACTGAGACCCTGAAAGGTTAAACAAGCAATCCAAAGCCACACCACCAGTAAAGAGGACACACAAGCTCTTCTACCATGCCACACTATGTCTTGTATGTATTGCACTGGACATTAGATCAAGCATTTCTGGACGATTTATGAACTGTATGCATTAAAGTTTGCATTTACAAGCATATCCTGAACAGTGGAGAACCGTGCTTCCAGTATCTCAGGGAAGACTATGTATCTATGGAAGACTTCTGTAGAGTAGACAGCATGGTAGTGTGAAACTGTTGTTTAAACACAGCTATGGTTAGGAGAGTTTTGGCATGTTTCTCCCTGTGAACATTGATAAGGATGTTTTCCCTGCAAACATTGATAAGGATGTTTTCCCTGCAAATAAGTTTGCATCAAGCCTACAAAATCATGCTGCTGACTGCTGAGAGTACAGGAGCCTAGGGCACCACTGTGTTTAGCCAGTGTGGTTATAGGAAAAATAGAACATAGCCTACTGTTCAGAAAAACAGTGCCAGCAACATATATAGGCATATGTGCTTGAAACATGGGTTTGAAAGAAGCACAGTATATATGAGATCACACACACATGTTTATGGACACTAAAATTCTACAAACCTTTTATTTCGACCAAGAGTCTACCATGACAAAATAAAGAAGCTGAATTATAACGAATGTTACTACATAACAGTATATTCTGAAGCTACGGTACATCCAGGTCCTGTGCTAGAGTAGTCAGTCACTATTAAGACCAATTAAGAATACACTGCAGCACACTAATGTAGCAGGTGAAGTTCTGATGAAAACAGATTTGGAGATGTGTATTCTGTCCACAAAAGTAGAATGCTTGCAGTGTAAGGACTTTATTACTTACATGTTGGAACTAGATGATCTTGAGGTCCTTTCCAACCCTAACTATTCTATGATTCTATGCTGAATGCCTCTTATAAAAACTGCAATAAGGAGTAACTTTGCTGAAATCAATAGCTCAATACAATCAAGAAGAGAATCTTTGTAATTGTCACAGAGGTCATCCTAAGCACAAGAGCACCAGTTAATGGCAGCACTTTCAAGAACTTACAGGGGCTACAAAAAATAAAATCTCTCTCTGCTCTACCTTCACCTCAGTGTAATTTAAAGTGTCAGAGATCATCCTTTTTTCGCAAAGATGCCTCAATGAGCACCAGACAGTAGTTTGGGTTATGTTGAAACAATTACCTGCACAGCTAGTTGATATTGTCTCACTGTCCCCCACCTGCCTGTATGCATGCGCCATGGCTTGTCTTTACAGCCCAGCGCAGAGACTATCTTCCAAGTCTGTCTGCACATATTTTAGTCCAAAAGCATCCTTGTTCTATAATAAAGGCTCTTACGCATCCAAAAAGACCCCCATGTTTATAAACACATGCAATCAGTACATCATATTACTGACATATAATGAATTCACATTTGAAATGTTTGAACGACTGACTAGATTGTTATTATATATTCACCTAGAAGGCGGTTCAAAGAATGAGTAAGCTGAAGTGAGAAGATTCTAACTAGGCTGCAGGATGTTCCACTTTAAAGTTTTTCCATGTAAAGAAATCCACCTGTTTCCTTTTGTCTTCCCCCCCACCCCACTCCAAATATGATGATGTCCCTGCCTAAAAGAGAATAACAAAGAGATGCTGGAGAATGTGTTTTTGCTTTTAAAGTAAAGACAAGGGGAGGTGCACTATATTAAAAACCATAGTAATTACGAGCTTCTCAGTAAAACTTTCAATAAAGCCCCCGTCTAGAGGTGTGAGACAAGGCCCAGGGAAGTTTTTTTCCGTTGACTTGACTGTATTTGGTTTTGACACTACCTGATTAAGCAGCAGACACCACCAGCTTCAAACAGAACGCTACTGTGCGGCTTGCTGCCTTCTTCATGTAATATTTACACAGCACGCTCCAGGCAAGGTGGTGTCAGGTCTTGCTACAAGAAAGCATTCAGCTTCACAATGCCATAAGGCCAACGCTTGAAGCTGTCAGCCTGCTCTAATGATCCTCCTCTTCTCTGTGGTTACAGGGGACCAGTTCCCTTTGCGTGAGCAGACACAGATTAAGAGGATATGGCATGAAAAAGGAAGATCAAAAAAAAAGAGAAAATCATCTCTTATTAGAAGGCCCAGCTGTTTCCTCCCAAATGACTAAATTAGAGAGCTTGTACGTCACCTCCTGCCTCAGGTAGGGTCACACTGAATCCCTCTTCCTGTTTAATCCATATAAAATGGGAAATGGGTTTTGAGGAAGACAATGACAGAATGCAAGAGGAGTATTTTTTCAGGCTGTGTACGTTTATCTGATAAACTGCAAGATTGCTTTAGAAGCCGAAGCAAAGAATAGAAAATGCTGCTACACGCTTCATGAGTGGCCTCAGGCCAACCACTTAATCTCTCTCTTTGCCTCATCTTCCAAATGGGAGTACCAGTATATTCCCTTCCTCACAAGGACAGGAGGGGAGCAATACCTTTGAGCTGCCCATCTCTCTAAGGGCTGCTCTGGGATGCAGGAAGTCTGGGCTCCATTTCCTATTCCATCACTTGCTTCCTTAGGATGTCTGTTCATTTCTCTCCTGTCACCCCTTTTGGGAAAAGGGTGTGATTTGGTCTCTCCATTCCTCTTCCTTTTAACTCAGACTGGCATAATTGTGACTACAATCCATCAAGCTGTGCTGTATCAGTGGGCCCTAGCATCCATCACCCTACTCAGGGCTCTTATGAAGCCAGAGGTCACCCACAGCATGCTGCCGCTGAAAGCATTTATACTGTCTCTTAGAACATCATCTCCCTGATAGCTAAGTCCCAGTGAAAGTCAATAGCAGCATCTTCATCACTTTTAAAATGGAACTTGGAGGCTTTTGGAGCTGCTGCCCCCAGCTCACAGGCTTGCTAAAAGCTTTTCTTTGAGCTTTCTTTTGGCTGCCCTCCCAGCACACTGCAGGCTCAACCCCAGAAGAGCCAGTAGGCAGCTTGCTGGGATGTAGTCTCCTGCGTTATTTCATTCTGCCCTGACCACAACAAATCAGGACAACTTGCTTTTCTCTCTATTGGTGTTTAATTTATTCCTAAGGCTGGGGGCAGCCATTTACTTTGCAAACTGTGGAATTTAGATACTACTGACTCTTGGCTCAATGTAACCAACCCACAAGTCTGTTGGAAGAAAGGACTGAGTGCTTGTTAATCTGCTGGGCTGCCCTGCTGCCTGCTGAAGAAGCCTTGAGTTAGAGAGCAGTAAGTGCCAGACAGTGAATTATGAAAAGCAGGTAGATGCCTAAAGTGTCTGATCTACTTTGCAAACCTGCTCTGAACAAGCTCAAAGGACTGTCTCTCTTGGGTACTTCTGAAAGATCAGGGAACATGAGAAAAACCTCCAAGAGAGAGAATCAGGTCAAGATATGGCACTGAAAGGCTAAGTGGATGCTGAGAAAAGGAAGAAAGTGAATGTCTCAAGGCAGTGAACAGAAAAAACCTGGATGTTATTTTGGCCTCAGAAAAGAATGGTGCCCTTAAAGTAAAACACCCAACAGGACACAGAAACTAAAACCTCTGCTGTTAGGGGAGAATTTCGCTTCAAGAAGCAACATTTCCATCAAGAACTGGTTACAGTAATAAGGAAGAGATAAGTCCTCTGAGTACTAGTGGGTGCTGCAGCTTTGCACTGGCAAGGTCTGACCTATACCTCCTGCTATCCCTGCTCCTCTGGTCATCTGGAAGTAGGGAAAAGGGTTGAACCAACCAGCAGAGAACTGTCTATGCACAGCTTCCAGATATTTCAGAAACATGGGCTCCTCCTGACGTGTTTCCTCAGACATTAAAAACAATGTAAATTTGGTAGTCTGCAAAAGCATAGGATCTGCATCTAGAACAGGCAGAGGGGTGGAAATTAACCTTAAAGACATACATCTACCCCAGCAGGGTGGTGGTCTACACACAGAGAAAGCCATTGCAAGGGAGAGGGAATGTTTTACCCCAATGTGCTGTCTTCTGAGCTCTCCTCTGCTGTGCACACAGAGAATCACAGCCACTTTTGACATAACCCTTACTGCTGCATGGAAGTTCAGTTTTGAGGAATGATGAAATCACAGAGCAGCCTGCTCGTTTTCTGGCTCTTTCCCAGCATCCCAGGCAAAGATAATAGTAGCAATAATAATAATAATAATGCAGACTGGTGGGTCAATCTGGATCATGGCCCTTAAAAGGAAAGCCACACAGGGTGTCTTGATGGGGGAAAAGGGAGAACAGAAAACAGTTCATAAGACCTAAACAGGTACTCTATCTGCCCATCTAACACTGCCTTATGATTCACATCAGGTCCCTTACTGATTTCTACCCACAGGCCACAAGCCATGTGAGCTCCAAGTATGTCACATCCTGTCTACTCTGGAAGAGATGTGGCTCACAGTTTCCAGCTCTGCTAATTAAAAGGGTTAAACAAACCCAGGCTAAGCCATCCTTATCCATGAGCTGCTGGTACTGCTAGCACAAGTAGCATATGGAGCTCCTCAACTCAGACCTCCTGGCAGGGCCACACTGGACAACCCTTTTGATGACCCAAGCAGAGGGAACCCAGCTCCTTCTCCCATGGTAGCAATAAGGAATCAGCATAGGAACAAAGATGCTTGCCACTAAATCCATGACATACCCAGACCTTCCTTGTCAGTGCTGGCTTTTTTATAACCAGCAGCTTGCAGCAAATAGAAACAAAGCAGTGAAGATGCCTGGTAACATCTGAGTCACTCTTGAGCCTAAGCAGTAAGCAGGAGCAGGTAAGACGCAAGGAACAGAGCTTGGCCCTAGCAGTATAAGGTTTTTCTTCAAAGCATGTTAATGCCTTACAACAGGTCACTCATGACAAGCACATTCAGGTGCTCTGGGAAGCAGTGCTGAAACTCAACACAGGACTCAGTCTCTTACAGCTCAGTGATGTCAGTGCCCCAAGGAGCTTAGCAACCATATCCATGCAGCAGAGAGAGTCCTACAAGAGCAACCTTGAGACATTCAGAGATGGCATTAGGAAACAACTACCCAGGGAAGGAACTGGAACAGCATGCAGGCATCTCAGACTTGATGATACTAAGGGTCTTTTCCAACCTAAACTATTCTGTGATCTCAGGTGAGTAAAATCAGCAACACACTCACTCCAGTTGGAAAGAGATAGGACAGCCACTTGTAAAACAGGAGTGTTTTACCTTCTCTCCATGCTATGCAAAGCTGAAAAACACACAAAGCCCAACTGCAACAGGAGTAGAGAAGGGCTGGAAAAGGAAATCTGTACCAATGTATCCATCTGTGCCCTTGGGATAACACAGGCACACTTAGAGACCTCAGAAATGACCTCAAGCATATAAATGCCTAGGGACATAATGCACATCAGTCCTCTGCAGAAAAGTAAGTGGTCAGGGAAGAGGGTGGGGGATCTCATTCATTGGGTTTCTAACATACTTCTGCCATCAGCCAGGTCCTGCAAAGCTGTGACCAGGTGAAGGTGCTAACCTCCTCTCACCTCCCCGAGAGCAAGATCAAGCACATCTGGTAGGCAGAGGCTTCCTGCAGGGCTTCTAAAAAAGTTAGGCATTTGGGTAAAGGGTAAGATATCTGCCTGAAGATAAGCTGGCAACAGAGAGGAGAAGGGAGGATGTCTTGTTTTAGCTCCTTGATGGATGGTCAAGGGAGGCAAGCATCAACAGTGGGGCTTTTAAAATAGAGAATGCATTTCTAGTTTGGGATCATTTCATATCTAAACCAGACAATCACAATTTCAGACTAAAAGCCAGTGAAGCCACCCCATAAACAGATGAAACTTCAACAACCTGGAGAGGAGACTTTCAGACTGTTTAAAACTTAGCTGGGGCCGGAAAAGGGATTTGGATTTTGTTACCAGCTTTTTCTCTTCAGAATGATTAACTGACACCTTCAGCCATTAACTGCAACATCCTAATCCACCCAGCTTCACCACAGCATTGCTCAGCCAATGTATGACCCCTGTTGCATCAAGGGTCTTTCCAACAAACCCAGACTTAACCTTCCTGACATTGTTCTTGTTAAAAGAAAAAGGAAGGGGGGAAAGCAAGGAGATTTAACACTTTTTAAGTATTATCAAACATAAATCAATTTTTAAAAGACCATCGGTATGAAGAAAGAATAGAAAATTAATTTGGAAAATCAAAAGCTGTAAGAGCAGCAGAAGCTTATATTACTGATATACCATACAAGAGGCATATGGTTATGGATCCAACCTTCTGTTTATCCTTTCACATGCTGCCATCCAGGGAGCCCAGCCAACTGGGTGGCCTTGTGCTGTCCAGTTGCTGACAGCGATGCAGAGGGAGGCAGTGCAGATTCCTTCCCTAGTAGTGATTTCCAAGGGGAATGGGGAAGAGAGCTGGCTGGGCTCCTATCAAACAGCGCTGGATTGAAGATTTTAATCTCCTCCCATGTGTAAAGCACTACAAATCTTGCAGTGAGGTATTAATCTCTCTAGAAGTTTCACACACCAGGATCATGGCAGAGGATATGCAAAACCATCTTCTTTCTCTCACTTTCTTGAGTCAAGGCCACATGAGCTATGCTGAGATCACGAAAGACATCTGCTCCAGGGAATGATTCCTGGCATCTAGGCCAAGCAGTGCAGGGGCTCATGTGCTGGCTCACCTTCAGCTCTCCCCACATGTCCACAATACCTAAGACTTGCCTTCATCTCTCCAGGCCCCACTACTGCCTTGAAAGATCACAATTGAAAAGAGAGTCACATTAAAATGCCTGCAATACCTATGTCACGATCCACCTGAGAAACACATCATTAATTGGATGCCAAGGCATGTGTTGCATTGCCTTGAGGCATGGCATGAGGGGGCTTATGGATGTTGAAGGTAGAAAGGCTTTCTGATATTACAGAGCCACATAAAGCAGAGCACACTAGGTTTTACACTCTCCAAACTATCCATCAGCAATGGAGAGAACTAAATCCCAAGTCACGTTGATATTCATTTCAGAAGAAAATAGTTGTTTCATGTTAAAAAAGAGCACAGAACCAAACTAACAACGATCAGTGGATCAGACCCAGGGATGTAAATTCTTTGACAGCACAAGTCCACCCTCTGTGAGTTACTCCACCACAGCCAGATGAAATGCAAAGGCTGCAGCACATTGCAAACTGCAATCTAGGAAACAAAGAGTCCAAGGCTTTTGGATCTGTGGGCTAATTCACTCATCTAAAAGAAACAGATTCACAAGGACATGGATGACTATTATTTTTAACTGAATTACTCCAATGCTTACTTGTGAATCAAGACCCTGTTGTGCCAAATACTGTACAGCCAGAGACGGAGTGGGACAAAAAGCAGACACAACACTAATAACCAATTTGGGATATTTTTGGCTAAGAACTGGACACACAGGGACGTGGAACTTTTGTGCAGAAGACAGTATTAGAAAAGGTGTGTGGAGAGAAGGGTGAAGAGGAAGAAGCAGATTTTCCACTAGAAATGTTAAAGATTGCTTCTTGGAACAATTTAAGCTACTGTTATTAAAATGCAATGACAGCCACCATCAAGGAAAAACAGATGTGTTTCTGCACGCGAGCACAGAAAATATTTCCTTTCAAAACTGTAAATACAAGATTTAAATCCTTGGGTTTTGGTTATTTTCCAACAAATAAAAAATCAACAACGTCAATTTCTTTTAGTGATACGGAAGGTATCGTTACCAGCTCTTTTGTGTATCTGTGCTTGGCAGACGTATCTGATGCTGAACTGCCGCCACCTCTCAGGTGAGAGAACAGCCTGCGGTGGTGTCAGCCACAATTCACATCAGCAGCTTGCAAAGGCTAAAGCAGCCTGGAAGCAGTGAATGTGCAATAAACATACTGAACACACAGGTCCAGCTGGCAACCTGAGAGGACACGAGACCTAAAAACTGCCACCCCTTTGAATCGGGCACAAGATGCTTAATTCTAAGGGAGATGAAAGCTTCAGCTTTACATCTACAAATCAGCATCTCTCAGCGACATAGTGCCCTCTAGCCTTGAACTGGGCTATGGTGTACGCTCCAGAGGAAAAAGCCCAGTGATATGAAGTACTAACGCAAAGCTTTATGCCCAGTCTTCAGCCTTATCTTTCAAGCAGGCTCTGAAGAAATCTGGCAGATGTGCAATGCCAGGAAACACACTATACTCAGAGTGATTTCACACCAGCCACAACACACTGTCAGGCTTTACCTTACCAAAGCTAGATGATTTACCTTCCCTACACACAAAATCCAGCCTTCCACGTATTAAAATGCAAACTGTATTTTGGGCAAAGAGTTAAAGGATTTGGTGTAACTAAAACCCAGAAACAAAACATACCCTCTCTACTTATGCAGATAGGCAAAAGCTACTCCACCGTATGCTGCAAACTCCTTCAGGCAAAGACACTTCTACATGACACCCTGCAATACTGGAATCCGGGAAGGTTGTTAAAAATCCTCTTACTGCTATTGGCAGTAAGGTGTGAAAGGAGCAAGGCAAAACAGAGATGAAAGAGATCCCAAAAGCTGAGTCTGACTTGATAACCATGCAAACCGGCTCCCCCCTCAAAATCTGTCTTAATGTAACTTATGGGAGAAAACTAGTGAAGAAGCATTCAGCACCTCCGGCTCACTGACCCCACAAACTGCAGAGGCTTGCTCCGCTTCCCACCGGGCACTCTGCAGTGTCACGGCCGGGATGGAGGCAAACTGGTGAACCGAGAGACCTGTCCCATCCTGCGCTGGGTCCTGCCGAGCAAGAAGCGAAGATCCCCCTTCAGAAAGGAGGGGAACTTCAAAATGATAACATCATAAAAAGCCAACAGCCGAACGGGATGAAGAAGGACGGGGAGGAAGAGCTGCATTTCTATGGCAGCCCGGAGCCCCGCGGCTGCCTCACCCGCAGGAGCAAACGGGGTGGGGGCTACAACCGAGGCGGGTACCTCGCCAAGGTCCGACCCGGGTCGGTTCCTCGCTCCGGGCACGGCACCGCTCCGCGCCCGTCCCTGTCCCGTCCCTCCTCCCGCACACGTGCGCCGCGCCGCGCCCCGCAGCCCGCCCGGCAGCGGAACGGGGTCTCGGCCGGGCCCCAGCGCCACTCACGTAGTGCTTCGAGGGGTTCCTCCGCTTCTCCACGTCCACCACGTTGGCGTCCAGCACGCTGTAGGACAGCATCTTCGCTCGCCCCGCCGAGCAGCTCCGCCGCTCCCTGCCGGCGCTGGCAGCACCCTCCGCCGCGCTGCCCGCCGCGGCGATGCCGGCCGGCGCGCCGGGCGGGCGGGAGGGAGGGAAGGAGGATGCCCCGGTGCCGGCTCCGCCCCGTGCCGCGGCAGCGGCTGCCCCCTCTGTCGGCGGCGACTCCGCGCCCGCTCCGCTGCCTCAGGCTGCGCGGCCAGTGCGGCGGGAGGGGCAGGGCCCGGCCGCAGGACCCGCCTCCGGGCGGCCCTGGGGGCGCCGGCGGCGCAGGCCGAGAGGGGAGCGGGAGCCGTCGCCTCCGTGTGGCGGGGGCCGCGGCCTGCCCTCAGATGGCGGCCGCAGGACATGTCCCTGCTGGGCGGGCTCCGCGCTCTGCCGAGACACCCGTCCTGGGCCCAGGGAGACCCCCGGGAAGGGACAGCACAGGGCAGCGAAAGGGTAGGGTGCCTCCAGCAGCCTCCCTCACTGCAGTGTCCAAGATGCCGTGCCCGAGGGGATGGACCAGGTCACGACAGAAAGAGAGCGTAGCCGAGCATGCAGCCCACCAGGCTCCAGCTGAGAGCTCAAGGCTGGCCACTGCTTGGAGAGATCCACACTGCCCTGGCCATGGGGCCCCAGGAGTAACAAAGCTGGAGGAAGGTCGCACAGACTCGTGTCAGTGATACCATTCATCAGTGATAACCCCATTTCATCTATTCACATAGAGCTAGATACCTGTGCATCATCCTCCCCAGTCACACTTCAACAAGAGTTTGCCCTAGAAAGTTCAGTTGTGTTGGGTTTTTTCCCAATAATGCACCATTACTTTTGATATGGCTATTTGAGAGTTACATCAGAAGCGAAAACTTACGTGTGATCTTCCAGCCTTCAGCTTGTTTCAAGACATTCATTAGCTATTCATCAAATTAATTGAAGTTGCTAAGATCTCTCATTCCTCTGAAGCTCTTCAGCAGCAGCCCATGCAGATTTTCCACTAAGCTTCCAGAGCACTGCTGATAACTCTGGACCTGCTAGTGTACGAGCACAGAAAAGTCCCAGCTCCTGGCAAAAAAAGCCCCACCATTTACTATGAGGATGGTTGATCACAACGTGGTTCCATTATAAGCACAGTTTCTGAATCACAACTTTTAAAAGCACTATTGGCCCTGCAACAACGAGCATGAGAGAGACACCGGAGTCACAAAGCTTTAGATCCTTGAGCCCAAAGGCTGACATCTGAAAGTGACTGGTTTCAAACCATAGCTGGTTTCCACAAGCAGCCTGAAAAACAGAAGGAAAACCAGCAGCAGCCCCACCAGCACACAGCTACTGCCTGCTGCCAAGTGGGAAGCAGGTAATGCCAGGGATGTATATGCTCCAAGCCAGCCTTCTCCTTGCTCCTCAGCTTGCTACAACACACAAAACTAGTAAACTGACATAAAATGCTAAATTCCTGGTGTCCAGCCATAGGATGTGCTCAGGTATACATGCTTTACATGACCTTTGGTAATGGGGAGGGTGACACAGGGAGAAAAGCTCATGTGCCCACCTCTGTGGTCACTTTTCAGGCTTGTCTTTTCTTCTTCAGAGCAGCTTCTTTCCTGCTCTTGAGAGACTTCCCACCTCTAACCTAACCCTCCTGCATGACACAAGGCAGTAGAGCAATTATTTACATTCGAAACCTCTACTGTTTAGACTGGCCAAGAAGTCCCTGGTGTGCAGAGGAACTAAAGAAGATTCTTCCTTGCAAATGTAAATATTCAAATAAGCCATTGATAAAATATGCCTGGCTTAGCCAGTGGTCTTGGATGCCTCTTCCCCGTGAGCCGTTATCAATAGACATCACCCATTCCATCCCTTTCTCCTATCACCCTGTCCAAAAAAGAATAAAGGGTCCTGTCCACCATTAAAACCACTCAGGGTTTGTTTTAAATTAGCTTTCAAAACATCTCATTGTGAGAGAAAGACAGCAAATACATCATTCTCCACACACCCTGCCCCGTCCTTCCTGACATTCTTACTAATTGGCATCTTTTTAGCAGTGGCGCTCTCATCTGCTCTTGTAAGGAAGGAGCTGCTATTTTCAGTGGAACCTGAGCCTGATGCTTTGGGCTTTGGGCTCCCTTGATGCCTACACCATACTTTCACGGCATCTGCTCCATAGTTTACCTTTCCTCTATTCAGAATAACTCAATTCTCCACCACTCCAGGTGACCTCCTCCAGCTGTGAAGCCCTTGTACAGCTCTGGCTTCCCTCCTCCTCCTCCATCACCTGATGGTTTTGTGCTCATCGCTGCCTTATACTCTCATTGTTTGCTGCATCCCCCCATCTACATAGGAAAAACATGTGCTGCTAGGGGCATGGATTGTTCTTTTAAAATATGTACAACACCCAGTCTAGTGGGAGTCCAACCCCAGACTATTGCAAGACTGGCAGAAACATAACTGAAACCCCTCATTATGCTGCAGGCTTGGGAAAATCTGCTCCTCTTTTAGGCGGCAGCTGGGAAAATGAAGCTGACAGCGCTTCCCAGCCTTGTGCTGGAGAGCCAAGCTCCGGCTGCTGGGGCTGAAAGAAAGCCTGAGTACACAGAGAAGAGCACAGCAGGCTTGGTCTGTGACCAACCCCACATGCCCAAGAGCCTGTACCTGACAAGGACCATGAAGACACAGGTTGAGGCACTGCAAATCTGTAGGAAACTAACTGTAGGGATTTAAATCCTAAATCTCCCAGTATTTATATCTTTCTCTTTAAGTGTCTATTACTGAAGTCCTGTCATTACATGGTAAAATCACTGCCATTATTATCAAATTTGATACATATCTTAGCATCAATATTAAAGCTGATTTAATTATTCACCTTTCCAGACTTACGCTTCTGATAAAATTCACCTGAGGAACACGCTGAGAAATTCAGATTTCTGATGAAACCAGCTATTTTAAAAAGCTTTTTCTTAATCTACTTATTTGCTGAGTGGGTTATTTGGGCAAAAAGGGTGGGTTTTTTTTGACCAAGCAGGTAATCACATGAGCCTCACAGATCTACTACAGCTATAGCCCAGCCACCCAGCCTGTGCTCCAATTACAGCAAAAGCTGATGCGTGACAGAATGCGTGCGCAACAGTCTCAGAGCTGGAGCATGACTTGAGCTTTCATGTTTCATGAGGATTTTGTCATGCTGCAAATGTTTTGTAAATAAGCATTTGGTTGTAAATTGAAAACACTTGGGTCACAAAATCAGTGAGAAAATAAAACAAAGGACAGGCTTTTCTGTGCTCCATTAAGGCTACTTCTAATGCTTCTTATTAATTCATGGTATATCACTGTAGATAAGTAACCCCCTATGAATATTAACCATCCTATATGGTCTAACAGCCCTGTCTGTTGTGGCTGGAGCTGTTGTTGAAGATGAGGTTTATTTCTTATCTATGATTTTCTGGCTGGGCAGCCAGGTGGAACACAATGTTTTCCTGTTCCACTAACCAAGAGAGGCTCTAGCGGTGCTCAGCACCCGGAGGGGAAGCAAAGTGCTTCATAGGCTCAGCCCAGTCTTGTGGGGGAAGCTGGAGTGCTGCAGCGCTGTGCATGACAGATTAGCCACACAACTCATTACTGGCGACTAGAGTTGCATGCATAATCTGCTAGACATGGTACTAGAGATGTGCCCCTTAGGGGGTTTTTTGGCTCTGATGTGCAATGCCACAACACAGAGCCTTTGTTACACTTCCATCTCAGCGTCTGTACTTGCAAAACCTCAGTTTCTTAAAAGGGCTGCTTTCCATGCAGCCCTTCCACTTCAAGGTTTCAATGTACATGTCCTTTGATAGGAGTGACAAGAATAGTAGAGTCTGTCTGGCATTCAAATTTCAAACTCTGAAACACAAAGCACGATGCAATCTTTTTCTTCTATTTTTTAAAAGCCAATTGCATTTCATCTTCTTGAGAGATTACTGCTTTTCAAGTGAAATTCACTCTGGAGATAAGTAGGTCCAGTTTATGTGATGGAAAAGGAAGCTGAAGAAACCAGCTGCAGTCCTGGCAGAGCAGTCCTGGCAGAGCAGCCCCCCAAGCACAGTATTGTACCCCTTTCCCCTCAGCATCCTCACCAGAGCGTGCTGTGGTACCAGCCCCTGTGTGCAATCCAGGATAATGGGAAAAGGAAAATAACTGCTCCTCCTGCTAGCACTGAACATGCTTTCCCAACGGCATAACAGCTTTCACTTACATTATGAAAGAGCTGCTTTACCCTCATGACTTAAATTATAGATTATCCCTTTCTTGAAGCAGCTATCTTACAATTTAACACTTTCATGACTAATGTTATTCTTCAGTCCTCTCTTACCAATTGTGGATAAAGGATTTCCAACCTCAGTACGTGCACTGCACGCTCTAAGGTAGTAGCAGCCAACTGCAGACTGTTTTTCATCCACATACACCTTGTACTTTTCCATTGTTATGAAGGCTTTGTAGATAACCGTCTACAAGGTTAAAATAAAGAAACAAAGCAAGCCCAAACCACACTTGTCTGTGTGTTTTATACATGTCAGGCTTACGTTTGAGACTGCTGAAGTTTATCAAACTGATCACAGGTTTGAATTGGGATTCCCCAGGTTTCTTCCTGGATGCTATCTCTGACTTTAGTTGTCCTCACTGTTCTCAAAATAGCACATTTTGAGAGTGGCTTCTGCCTCATCCTCTGTAAAAAAACCCTTGGCAATGCAGTATTGAAAATGCAGGCTTCTTACAAATAAAGTCAGTCTAGAAAGAAGCAGTCTTTCTTTGTGTTTTCTCCCATGTTACCTCTAAGTATATAATTGGACAGATCCAAATTTTCCACCAAGCCCTTTTAAAACCTGAATATCCTTGTTCGCTGTTTTTACTTATTCAACCCATTCTGAAAGCAAGCAGTAATTTTATTCGGCTGCACATCCCCTAGAGAAGGTAGAAGAGTTTATCTGCCAATATCCAAACCAGAAAACATTTGACTGATGGACTGTGAATTATAAAAATGCATCAATAAAACCTTCTGAACCATGGAACTGTTGTTAAACCACAGACGACAAAACCACAAGCTTGACACTATAAGGGGAAACCTGTAACATGCAACCTCTACCACTCAGCAGTGGAGTGCATTGATTATTTTGTATTTATGTATTTATTAAAGTTACTTTCATGCAAAAGCAAAGTGGTTTTCCCAGCAGAGAGACTTCTTTAGGGGGAGCACTTTTGGACCTCCTCAGCAGCAACATCATCCCACGGGTACACACAAACAGTATTCTCAAGTTAGACTTTGTAGGGCAGTAGTGGAGATGTTTGGAAAAACCAAAGATGTTTATTGCTTGGAAAAACAAATGAGATCATTCCAAACCAGAAACTACCATTTGGAAAGTGGGACTACAGTTTCTCTAGCAGGTACAGGTGTGCTTTTCAGTCTGGGGCAGCAGACACACCATCCACATAATCCCATCCGTTCATTTGGATCCAGGCATGTGTTAAGGTACGGCCCCACAGCACCAGGAATGCAATCCTAAAGGCCATTTCATTAATGGGAGTCTTTCTCAGCCACTGATCTGATGATCAAGGCACACAGAGACCACTTACAAGACAAGCGCAGCTCCTGCTTCAAGACTGTTTCCATCAGTTAGAATCAGCATTTGGGCTACTGACAGTCACATTGTCTTGAACATTTTCATCCACAAAGACAAAAGAGCTCAAAGGCCAGCTCTTACTTTAGCATCTCACTTTGAGCATCCAAGGCACTGGTCTTGGACAAAATATCCTGCAGAACAGAACTGTTAAAGGAAGGCAGGGGAAGAGCATATAAATATTACTGTGCTCTGTATAAATTTGTCCAGCTGTTTATGGTAAATGTTCTCTTACTCCATTTTTTTCCTGCCCTCATTTCCTGCCCTGCTTTCTAATTGCAGAAAGTAAGATAGTATAAGCTCTTGCTTTCATTACATGCAACACCTGCCGCCAGTCCTGAAACAGATGTCTAAAGCATCGTTAGGCAATTACTGCTTTAGCCTTTTCCAATGGGACTAATTTCAAACATCTTTGTGCTAAATCCTCCTCCTTCAGCTTCCTCTGTATTTCTCATCCTTTCCTACATTCAGAGTCCCAACAAAAACTCCTCTCTGTATCAGTTTGCTCTTGTAACGTTTGTCCTGGATCACTGCACTCACAAAATGACAAAGAGAGAGACTATAACTACTCTGAACCAGAAATTAAGTTTAAGTGTTTTTACTGGGGAGAAAAAGACAAGGTGAGGGAAGAAAACAATGTCACTAGTAGTCAGCAGTTGTAGGCAGTAGCTTCAGATCACCACCTGGATTGTTACAGCTCTGGGCGTTTTTGTGGACATTGCAGCAAAGAAGAGTTTAGTATTACATGCATGCAAGGACAACCCCTCCTCTCTCAATGTGAACGACTTAAATTTTGGCAACAGGAGAAAACTCAACTCCAAACACCGTTTTTATTTCTCTACCACCTTTGTACCTGGCCAAGAAAAGCACGTTAGAATCGGGTAAGCCTGCAGGGCTTACACAACTCTGTTGCTGGGGAAGACATTTGAGGGAATGGATTCCTCCCTCATATTTCCAAACAGCATTATATATTTGGATGAGGTCTCCACTCCTGGGAGGAGCCACAAGCGTTACAGGTCAAAACCAGACTTGGCACATGCTTCATTTAACCACATTGGCTAGTATGGTGTGACATACATTTACAATTTATCTTACCTAGTTCACAGCAGACATGAGATGACATTCCTGTTTTACTTTTAACTTGGGGAAATTAGAAAGAAGAACAAAGAACAGGCCAAATCTTCTACAGAAGCAGTGGCCTAGCTGCAGCCACTCCTGCAGTTCTCAAGCAAGATAAGCAGATGTTTTGGCCTACATGCTTGTAGTCACAGCTTGTTCATCGCAGGCTAAGGTGGCACAGAGCTCCAGTTCTAGCTGGTTGGGAAGCAGCATTCATTCTTCCAATCAATAACAAAAAGCAAGCTAAAACAAGAGCTGTAGGACATGTTGTGCCAGGTTAATTGGCATCACACTGTTCAGTGGTTCAACACTTGCTGAAAATTGTTCCTTTAGGTTATTTCTTTCACAAGCAAATTCCAGGTTGTTATGCTCAGGCAGACTTGTTAATCTGGGCTGGTTTCAACTTGCAAATTACTGTGACTAGATTAGTGTAGCCCCCATGGCATATTTAAAAGATATTGGTAGGAATGGGCTGGTGGCATCCCTAACAATTAGTTACTCAACTTTGTACCCGGGTGTAAATACTATAACTTTACCAGATTTTAATGACTTGATTTGAAGTTTCCCATCATGAATGGCAAACTTGGGGTGTTCCCTATGAGTAAGCTTCAGGAAAAAGAGTCCAGTCATTTCTTAAAAGAGCAGTCAGAGCAAATGCTTCTGGTGGCGGCTGAAGTTACTGGTTATAAAAAAGAGTTTCTTGGGACCATCTTGTGTGTGGTTTCTCAAGTGATGTGTGACTGAGTTTCTTCCTTCCCCTTAATGGAGGCACTAATTTGGGCTTCCCTTTTCTATCAGTGCATTCATTTTCCTCAGGGTCCTTCTCCCCTCTTAACTAGCCAACAGATTACAAAGTCACTTGGGGTGGCAGGACAGAACTTGACAAATGCCCAGACACACACTATAATCACATTATAGTATAATCCCATTAAAGTAAAATCACACTTTCTCAGAAAAAAAAAGGAGCCATGCTAATTGGTAGACAAAGTAAAAGTCCACATCAACTTCACAGATCATGTCTGCAATGAAATCTGCCAGGATGCGAAAGCAGCAGGGAGAAGCAGGTAGCTCCTGTCAGGAGCGTGACTTGTGCTTACTTAGGTTTGGGCAAATAGATTTATTTTGTACTTTGATACCTGCAAGAAAACCACCACTGGAATCTCCAAGGGGGCCACTGGGTCTTTGGGAGGGTGGGGTGGAAAAAGTGTTTTCCTGAAATTGCAACTCTTTCCTGCTCCAAACTACATGGGGAAGAAAGCTCTAGAGTAAAGTCATTATCTGCCTCTTCTAGTGCCTAGACAAGGAGCGAAGCACAATCTGCTGGAATCAGAACAGGCTGTGAACAGCGCCAGGTCAGTTAGGTGAGGGGATCAGAGTGAAACTTCCAATTGCCAGATGCTGACTAGGATATTTGAGTTAGGAAAAAAAAAGGGAACAAAGTAGAGAGGAAGGAGGTTTGACAAGGATCTGTGGCACAGAGATGAACAATGAAACTGTGAATGAAATGAAGGGACTGAGAAATGACAGTTAGGGGAGAGAGCAAAGAGCAGAAATAGATGAAAGAAATTAGGGAGACAGCCTCTGTGCCTGACAAGGCATATTGCTGGGAATGAAACCCAAGATCCCTGGCTCAGCATTTCCCTGCTGCCAACAAACATCCACAAAATGTTTCTGTATTGCCAGGGCTCCTGGAGGACGGTAACCAATTATTACAACTATTCTTTTATCTTTGCAGCTGAACTTTTGTTTGCTTGCTGGCCTGTAGGGCTGGGGCAGGAGGGCTGGAGACTGCGCTGAAAGATGGCAATAAAGAACACGGCGCTGCACTGACAGGAAGTTTCAAACTTCAGGCTGCCCACGGGATCTGAACTTGCTCCTTTCCCATTTAGAAGTAAGTATAAAGATACAAATCTTTGCTAGGCACATCTTTTCCCCACAGGATCGGCTTACTCCCAAAGTAAACGAAACTGCATTTCTCTGACAAGCAGATTTTCAGTACTCTGTCTCATAATTCTTCATGTGGCTCCACGCCTCACTGAATGCTTGTTGATGAATTTTCATTCTGAATGAAGAACTACAAACTCCTATTTATGGTGTTCATCACTGGAGTACACAAGCATGCACAGATCCACAAAATAACAGCTTTCAGTCATGCAGCTGATCTTTAAATTTGTCATTTATTACTTTGAAATAAAAGCTTCATTTCTCAGTTAGCTTGTGTAAAATACATACCCCCAGAGGTACAGATTTACAAGGTAAAGACTTGAGAATGAGACGACCCAAAACTTATTTACCTGGATTTATATTTTTAAGAAGTCATAAGAGGGAACAGGATTCCAGGAAAAATACTGGATACAAATAAAACTAGGGAGACCATCATTGCTTCAATGGACCTGGATAGCAGAAAAACAAGCCAGGCCAAGTAATATACATGGAAAATGAGGTGGAGAAAGATAAAGCTGTTAGCAAAAGTGAAGCTTGGATTAGAACTAAGCCCCACTCCAGCATATATCAGTTCACCCTCTCCCACACAGACACAGAGTTATTCTTTAACAAGTCACATCAACAGATCTCAAGAGCTTTTAATGACTAACATTAAGAAAAGTTGAGGCATATACCTACACAGGGAGCTGCATTACCTCCCTATTTACAAAAGAGGGAAACTGAGGCATGAACCACTTAATTTCTTCTCTCACCTAAGCAGATAGTGGGGACTGAAGGTAGAGTTCATTTCCTCACAGAAAAGCACTCACATTACCTTTTGCTAGAACAGAATACAGAGGTTCTTTGGTAGTTTTTGTTCTCAGGTGCTGCATTTCTATGGAAACACACCTTTTAAAAGTAACAAAAATGCTGATTGCTTTTAAAAACCCCATTTTACTTACCTGCCTTTCACTGCCATAACTGTTTCTATGGAAACTGAAAGTGGCCAAGAAGCAGTCCTACAACATGAATTCTCACTTATCAGCTTTAAATTACAGAGCTACCTTCAAAGCCCTTCAGTAAAGCACCAATAATTGCATTGCCTAACAAGTTTTCAAACTAAATAAAACAAGAAAGTGTGCTTTCACTGTATATTCTGCACAATATTTTGTAGGTGTGGTCAGTTTTCACAGTGTGCATGATATGACTCTCTTGGTTAAGGATATGATCTTTAAACAGAGAGACAGTTTATTAGCAGTAAAAGCCCTAGTGTGTGTAGTTAGACTTACATAAAGGTGACTTATACCAATACGGGTATGTCTAGACTGCTGTCACAGAAGCATACTGTAGAGATACTGAGTAAATGGGTAAATCAACCTACAGTGAGCTCTGTGCTCAGCTAGCCTGGGTACTTCTTCTGTGCACGCATATGCATATGCTATTCCCTGTAGGTACAAAAGAGGGAATGCACTCAACCAGAGTGTTAGTCTGTGTTGGGTGGCTAGCATGGAAAAAATAAAGCATGCAAGCTTAAGGCACAACTATTCTGTATAGTTATTCAGAATTAGAATTTCTGTAACTTAAATCTAGACTCCTCCATTAATTTTGCCTTAACCTTTCAGTCCTGTAAAAACTGTAGGCTCCCTTGTGTTCATTCATATTACTTCCCTGAGTTAACTCAAGTGAGAAAAATCCCTTTTTCCTGTTCTTGGGGAGTAATCTCTAACAGAATACACCCTCCATCACATAAGTCCAGCATTGCCAGCAAGGACCAACTTAAAAACCCCCAAGGACAGGTTCTTTCAAGAGTGACTGTCCGTCTTTCCACAGGCAAGTTCCTCTCACTTCATCTCTGAGGTTTCACAGCTGCTTTTAAAGTGCAACAGGGACAGGACAGAGAGGGAAGACACTTTGTCTGCATGAAACTCCAATGCATAGAAAATAGGTGGCATGGAGTTTTAGGCAGACTTTACACACAGAAACACATCTAAAACCCAGGAAGTGCAGCATTAAAGTTTGAGGCAGCAGAACCTATTAGAAGCTGTGTGTATGACTATACAAGCTGCAGAGGACAAAGATGTAATCCTATTTTGGTATGAATTTATTTTAAGGAGACCCTAAAGAGCAACATGATCTCCAGACTATCTTTTCCTCCAAAACTTAGCAAACTCATCCAGCCCACACACTTGGCTGACACCCTCAGGAGAACCAGGGTCAGTCTTTCTTCTAACCCAAGAGAGGAGATCACCTTTCCCACTGAGCCAGCAGTGTTCTTTTAACCCTTTCCCAGCAAAAATTAGCTTCTGCTAATACAGAACATTTCAAAGAAATGGCCAAGCCAGTCTCTTAAATTAGATGTTATGTTCTTCTGTATGCCCAAGACACCACACACTTTCCTTTAAAAAAATCCCTGAACTCATGTCAAGTAGGTGACTTGCCCATGACCAAGCAGCAGCATATGGTTAACTCCCAAAGTGAGTATGAATTTAGGAATCAAATTCCAAACTGCTTCACAGATGGCCTTTGTTTTTAAGCATCACTTCAAACTGATCAGTAATCAGAGCAGGAATTTGAAAAACAAACCTTCCCTTTGGCCAACCAGACCTTTTGTAAGCATAAATTTAAGCTGCAATTCCCCTCAGTACCACTTCACTCTGAATCTGGACTTCTTTCACTTATTTCCAGAGACATGGGACAGGCAGGCAAAGAAGAGAGAAGACTTCTACAATTCTTTATTAATCATCTTCTCTTTCATTTCCTCCTGCACAGGTACATCCTTTCAGCACCTGTTCAAGCCCATATTAAGATCTGACTAACAGGTACCCAACTCGAACCAGAGCAGCAGTGCTAGGAGTAAGACAGCCTGCAGGGGAACAAATTACTGAGCCCTGCAGCAAGAAGAGAATTTACAGCAAAAGAATGATTCATACATCATTTTCCACTGTGAACAAATGTACCATCTCTTTAAGGACAGAGTTTTCCACAGGCCTCTGAATGCAAATGCCAAATATTTTGTCATGCTTTTCTCTTAGCCTATATGTCACTGCAGCCAGAGCTTGGAATGAAGCATATAATATAACAACAAACCAGAGACCTGGCACACATGGGGCTACTCACTGGCTTTCCTCATGCCTATGGTTTATTTTTCCCTGCTATGTCAATCCTTATAGGGCTTTACCACTACATCTGCCTCCTGGGAGTCTGCTATTTCAACTGTTCCAGGAAAGGTGCAGAGGAAAGAGGAAGGATACATTCAATCCTTTCTACTCTTTTCAAGTTAAAGGTCTCACCTCCACACCATTAAACAGATTAATTAAACAGACAAGCCCCTGCAGCAGCAAGCCCTCTCTAAAGATAAACACTGAACAGTTCTGGGCTTTGAACTGTGGCACATAACAGAGATCAAACATCTTGCATGGCAACCTTCCTTAGACTAGTGTTATTTCATCAATGTCTTCCGTTCCCCTGAAAGCACAGAGGCGAATAGTATTTTTCCCCAAAAGTGACAAGGAATATAAGACCCAAAAGATAATGGGGAGCACAGAGATTACAGTGGGTCTTGCTGGCTTTCATGTTTTCTTTTCCAAAGTATCTGATTTATGGTGTACTGTTCGTGATGTAGGGAGCAACTTAAAAATAAGCAGCAAAATGGAGGCTGATTTTGAGAATTCTGGTCTGAACAGAATCCACAGCAACATGCATCAGTAGTGCATACAGTAGCCAGGGGAATCCAGACATGCTTGGCAAGTAGTGGGCAAAGTTGCAGGGTGGGGAAGGGATGCAGAACTCCATTCCTGAATGTAACTTTTCAGAGAAAGGCAAGGACTGTGCTTCAGTAGTGCAAAAGTTGTGCATATTCAGGAATACATATTTACAGACATGGGTACACCAACGCTGCCAGGAAGATCAGGCAAATCTTTTGATTGTTTGCTTATATGTCTTTTCTTTAGGTATTATAAAGCATATATAAAAAGAACGATCCACAGCTATTACCATATGGAAAGATCATAAGATCAGTCTTTAAGCCAGAAAAAAATGAGTCCTGACATGCCCCGTGTTGTAAGCAGCACTCTGAAGCAGTGCCTTTTCTTTAGGGTTGTAAATGTGAGGACAACCGTGTCACATCTTACTTCAAGGAAAGAGCAGTTTCTTTTCCAGCTCCCCTGCTCTGTTAGGATGTCCAGAATCAGGTTGATACAACTTTCACTAAGAATAGCAAGGAAGTCAGCAAGAATATTAACACAAGTATTTTAACAACTTCTCTGGAGCTAGACACAACCAGTATTTGGAGAATAAGAATGCTCTTTTTTCTCCCTCCATCTAGATCATACCAGGTAATAGCAGCTTTTCAGGGTCACTCAATTTCTCCTTCCTCCCTTCCTTTATCTGGAATGGACCAAAACGAATGTATCTTATCTTCTCTCTTTAAAATGTCATATAATATCCTTCCATAGTGCTGATAACATCACTGTTTCTCTCCAGCAGTCCCAAGACACGGTGCATCACCACTTCAGTCAGAGAGGGGTTGTATCTCTGACAAACACAATTTAAGATATGAAGAAAATGGCAGCCTTTTTCAGCATCTGCAGAAAAAAGAAGTTAAATGCAGTCATACATGGAGGAAAGGCTTCAGTCTTTTAACTACTGTAATTCAGATTAGTCATGAAAAAGCCACAGCTGTCAAAGAGGAAAAATGCCCTAGGTACTAAAGCAGAGATGTGTGTATTCAGAAGGAAGAGACCCAGTCTATGCTTACAGGTCTTCAATTCTCAACTGTTCCTCCTGACTTTTCTGGTAAGTATCAGGGCTGCAACACTAATAATAAGGGAAAAATATCATCAATCTTGGAAACTCTAATATACAGGGCTCATTCAGTACAACCTGATGATGAGGTTAATAACTTCAGGGTACCTCCACTGAGCACTTATGCAAGCCATCCAGTTTCTGCAAGTGCAGAAGAAACCAAGTTAAAACCCTTTTGCTCATACCCAGCCTCGAAGACAGCTAGAATAGAAGGTCCGTGGCCAGGACCCTTAACTGCCTGCCCAATGCTGGCATCTTGTGGAAAATCTGCTACAGTGCAACTTTCATCTAGCAATGCAATCCCAACCCCACACTTCAGACTACTCAGACAATAACGGAAGTAGAAATTCACAGAAGTATCAAATTTTATGTTCTGTTAAGAGGAATTAAACATGAAAACATACAAGAGATCAGAAATGCAAAATAATCCCCTTTCCTAGAGGGCAAACCAGAGACAAAAGTCCTTAATGGCAGCTGCAGTACTTCATGCAGCTACTGTGGGCCTGGTGGAGCCATCACTTGAAGCTCAGCTGTCCCAGCCAACATTCCATCCAACAGACCCTCTAAACCCAGTCTTCCCAAGAGCTGAACCTGCAACAGATTTCTATCTCCCCCATGGCTAACAATGGAAAGGAGCATAAATGAGACAAAACAAACAAAAAAAACAAACCAACTTTCCTCCTCCTCAGCTCCCACGATTTAAGTTTGAGAAGTTACACGGGGGTCCCTGTAACTTGTTCTTGCTGCCTTTGTTTATATTTTTGCCACTCTATACTCTAGAATCAGCTGAGCCACAGAACTGCCTTAGAAGCTACTGAGAAAAGCCACTGGCAGGTAGGAGCCAATGCTGAGTACTGGTAAATAAACAGTTCAGCCTAATTCCTATTAGGCTCTGAATCCAGCAAAGACATTTCTTTAAAAGTCAGTAATCCAGCATGATAAAACACCTTAGTGGCTGGTAGCCAAAAAAGCATCCACCACCCTAGGATGGCTGAGTGCAGGGAACAGAACAATGCCTCTGCCTGGACATAGTGACTGTTGTTGCAAACAAAGTAGGTAGATGCATTTTGCATTAGTCACAGATTTGTCATAAGAAGGTTCAAACTGCCCATCCCTGATCTAACTTACCTTAAGTCTCAATGAATTAGAATAGTGACTCAGGTGTTACCCAACAGTACAATACATACTTTCCTCCTACATGCTGGCAGAAAATGGCATTTTGAGGTAGCGGCAGGAATGTACTATAATTAAGTAAACCAGAAACACTCCTAGTCTACGATCCAACTTTGAGGGAATACACTCCTTGCTATAGGGTTATGCTGTCACTCTGTCATTGACATACTGCACTCCAGCTTCTGTCTACCAACTAAGGTAAGCCAGGTTGTGAATAACTACCAGTATCAGAGAGGACAAAGTCACAGAACAAGCACCATCTGCCACTGTGGACATCTCACACAAGATCCATTCTAACATAGTAAATTTAACTTGAAGTGGTCCTGGGTTTTTTTCCCTTCATTACTATTGGCCTCAGCTGAGCCTAAAATCAGAGCAAAATTAAAAAACAAAACAAAAACAAACAAAAAAATACTTCCCCCCTGAAAAAAATAAAAACAAAACCCAAATCAAATCCACCCACCCAAATCTGGACTAAGTCTTCCATTTTGCAGTTCAGGCTGGAGTCAAAATGTGCTGTCATCCTTTTCTGGCTATCTTAGGCCTTTAGATGGACTCAGAGTGGCCTTGCATGAGGGCACTTAAGATCAGAGTGTGGAATTACAATTGGAGCCAAGGACTAGGCTTGTGAAGTAGGCATATTACAGGTCAGGGTTTGTGGAGCTCTGACTAGGCATGCTGGGGATCTTCTTTATTTCTAAAGTAGTTCCAGACAACTGGGCTGGGCCTAAGAATGGGTCACAAATAAAGCAATGGGGTGAGGCATCACCTTGAAAACTGGCAGAGAAGTAGCTCACTGGAGAGAAGAGCCTGGTTCATCCTAAATCGGTCTTTCTGTCATGGAATATTAATACTACTTTAGAAGGAAAATGGGTAGCAATTTCTTGCAACAAATAAGCAAAAGCCCTTTGCGTGTTACCATGTTCTTGTGTTCTCACTAGGAGCCTGCTCACTCTTCAAGGCCAAGCTGGCTAAGACTGTCAACCCACCAGCAGAGGGGGGCCGACAGTCACATTGAGCTCTGTGCTCTTGCATCATTCAGCGACAGTAAAATATCCGCAGTACCTTGTTGGTTTGGGTTGAAACTCCTTGGCTTTCCTCCTCAGAATATCCTATTACCAGTGCATTGAAAAGGTTTTTCTGAAAACTAGCAAAGAGACACTGACCTGGAAATTGAACTCTTTACAACAAGAAACTAAGGAGATTGAAAGCTTCAACCAGAACAAGAGGCTCTGGTAAAGCAGTTGCTGTTTTTAACCTGCTCAGTATGGAAAATATGGCTTTGAGGACGCAAGACTCTTTAAAGTATTTTCTGGGACTGATCTACAAGTTTCTGTCTGCTGTTGACTCTTCCCAACTAGGAGAAAGATCTTCCCAACCTCTCAGTACTTCACCAGTGTGACAATACACAAAAGAGTAATTACATACCAGGCAGCCCCTCAGTGCCCTGTGTCAGTTATATACAGGTTCTGGCTTTTATAGTGGCAAAAATGAACAGGTTCCCATGAGAACCAACTGATGCATAAAATGGGCAGAAGAATGGCTTGGCTGTTACAGAGATTATGTTTGTTTTTGTTAATTGGATAAAAGACAGTAAAACAATGTGATATGGTAACTTGTACTGGAACACCCTCAAGCAAACAAGCCCATCTTCACCTGCATGCCCATTAACATCTACTCCCTCCACCCCTTGAAGATACAGAACTTCTACCTCCCCCTAGGAGCCCTATCTGCAATTACCTCACTGCTTGATATAGCCAGTTGAAACCTCAGAAATAATACTACTTCACTTTGCCTATTTCCTTTCAGGATAACAATCATACACGAGGTCCTACAAGCACTATTATGGTTATGATATTACAAGGATAAGAACAATTTAAGATTTTATGCCTGATATTTTAGTCAGTCATTTATTCTGCACTAAAGAGCCTTTTACCCCACAAACAACTGCATTCCAGCAGAAAGTGATCCCTGCTGACACATTTTGTCCAATGAATTGAAACTCTGTAGCAATGTGCCAGCGTACTCAAGTTAAGCACAAGCTATGGCGGCGGCAGTAAGACACAATAGGCTTGAGGGACAGGGATAACTCAGAAGCCACATGAGGTACATTATCTGAAAAGAAGTGGATTTTGTTAGACTGAAATTCCTACCTCCAATCACCTGAGCCCTACCTCAGCTTAACATCTACAGCAAATATACTACTGACTTAAGTTTTATTGTTGACTTAATGGAGGTGGGGATTTTACCTTTCTGCACAGTCATTTTTATGTCAACACCCTTGTAGAAACTGAACTAGCAAGATTTGCTACTTATCTGAAGTGCAAAGCGACAGCTGCTGGGTGCTGACCTAACTGTGTTATGTTTGGTTCCTCCCAAAATCTAAGTATTCTCCAAAGATACAGATCTAAGATAATGGCTGCTTGTTTCAGATCTGAGATTTGCTTCCTGCTGGGCACACCTGCTCCTTCTTTCTCCATGCTCACAGGAAGCTGCTCTTGCACTCTGCTTTCAGCTATACTGATTAGATACACCAACAGCTTAGCTCCGAGTTCAAGGGTAAGGACAAGAAGCATATCAAATCCAGTAGCAGGAGGAGATATTGTCATCAATATACCAGCAATAGCTCATAAGAGCCCTGATTACACTGTTACTTACTCCTGGGTTTTCGACAGTCTTCTTTAATCACATCAAGGGTCACTTTAAGCAGCTCTTTATCATGGTCAGTCACCTGGAAAAAACAGAAGAAACTGACAGTTTATAGCAGTATATTTCACAGTAGATAGCATGGCTGTTGAAAAGCAATCCAATGCCATGATGTATTCTAAACTAACACTGTCTTAACTACAGTATGCATTATATACTGCTTCTGAGATTAATAATGAATGATAAATCTTTAGTTTACTGTTTTGTTCCATTAGCAGCACTCATGAGTTAAGCAAAGAACATGATATAACAGAATCCAAAGGAGGGTGGCTAACTAACTCAGTAGAACACCAAGTGTTGCCCCACTTCAGTCAGGAGAACTATCCCAGGTCTCAGGCTTCAGTGTGCTCAAGCTGCATCAGCAGTTTTGCAACCGTTAAAACACAGACTGCACTTAGAATAGCATCAATGCTTAAGTCTGGTGCCAAGTCACAAAAAGAGCCACTTGGTAGGTGAGTGTCTCTGGGCCAATATCAACCTCATGAAGTTCAACAAAGTGAAGTGCAAGGTTCTACACCTGGGTCAGGGCAATCCCAGGCACAGCTACAGGCTGGGCAGAGAAGTGATTCAGAGAAGCCCTGTGGAGGATGACTTAAGGGTGTTGGTCAATAAGAAAATGAGCATGAGCTGGCTTCAGTGTGTACCTGCAGCCCAGAAACCTGGGTGCTGGGCTGTATCAAAAGGAGCAGGACCAGCAGGTTGAAGGAGGTGATCCTGCCCCGCTACTCTCCTCTCATGAGACCTCACTTAGGAGTACGTTGTGCAGTTCTGGTGGCTCCAAAAGAGGAAAGGATACGGAGCTGCTAGAGCAAGTCCAGAGGAGGCCACGAGGATGATCAGGGATCTGGAGCACCTCCTGTATGAAGACAGGCTGAGAAAGTTGGGGCTGTTCAGCCTGGAGAAGAGAAGGCTGCATGGAGA
>WYDI02022306.1:0-99754 GCA_009867235.2 Psittacus erithacus
AGCGGGTCCGGGCGGAGCGGGGCCGCGCCCCGGGCCAGGCCGGGGGCGGAGCGGGGCCGCGGCCGGGCGCTATTTGGGCCATGTGACGGGCCGGGTCCCCCTTACCGCGCCTGGCGCCGGGAGGAGCGGGGGTGCTGCGGCTTCAGCTTCCCCGCCGCGGCGGGGGAGAGCCGCCCGCTGCCCGCTCTGCGCTCCGCTGCGCACCGCGGCCCCGGGAGCAGTCTCCGGCGGGGCCCGGCCCCCGCCATGGTCCGGCCGGCAGCCCCGGAACGGTAGGAGCCGGTGGGGGGGGGAAAGGAGGATGGCGGCGGGTGCCCGCGGACCCGGGCGGCTCTTTCCCGGGGTGGCGGGGACCGGCCCCGCTTCCCGTCCGCGGGCTGCCGCGGCCTCTGGTTCCCCCCGCGGAGATGCCGCGGCTCCCAGCCCCTGCAAACAGCTCCGAATCGGTGCCAGCTTCAAACCGACCCCCGCCGGGCTGGGGCGAAGCCGGGCTCTGACCCGCCGGAGCGGCTGGAAGGCGCTTGTGAGCCGCGGTGGTTCGGGCGTGGAAGGCTCCGTCCCCGCGGAGCAGCGCCCGGAGCGGCGGGGCTAATAACGGGGCAAGCCTCGGGGTCTGGAGCACTCCCTGCAGGGCTCCCGGGGCTGCGGGCGGGATGCCGTGGGATGGGCGGCTGCCAGAGGCCGGCTGGCGGAGCTGTGTGTGTGGATTTGGAAAGCAAACACTGATAATGTCAGTTCGGAGATCTTCGGCTCGTTAAGGAAGTCGGATTGTTTGTTCAGTGTCTGTGGTTGCAGTGGTGGTCTCTGGAGCACACCTTACAAGGCCTGATTAATATGTCTGGGTTTTTACTACCTAAACCCATGCTAAATACAACGGGAGTTTATATAATCCTGTATCTGGAGTTTCTAGACTGTGGTTATGAGGGGAGAGTAACCTCATGCTGAAATCTGCCGTTTGTTCTCTTTATTCCCTGCCCGGGCAGTCAGTGTGGCTGATGACTGATGGTGGCCATGCCTGGTTAGAAATCTATGAATTGTCTGAGCCATTGCTCAAGATAAGGAAGTTTACAAAATGATTGTAAAATGGGAGTTGCTACCTTGGAGAAAGATCAGCTCTTTATTTTCCTGATAGTGATGCAGGATGGATTTACGAACCTTTTGTTCCAGAAGCAATCTTTGCTTTTCCCACCCCTTTCATGTCTGATTTCAACACCAGATTCCGTGTTGCCAAGCACAGTAATAGAGGCAGCTACTATAGAGGCCTTGCTGGGTGTAAGTTGACTGCTACATTAGCAGGACGAGCCTAGGGAGCTTCTAGTGGCTTGTCGTAAAAGAGATTTGGCTGTAGAATGGATGCGGTCAAAGTGGTTATCCCAGCCTATGAGGATGGATCTTTCTGTAGTGAAATACAGTATAATGATAAGGGAACTACTGGGAAAGTGATGGAGCTGTGCTACTGATTACAAAGTGAATGGTGATGCCGAGGAGCCTTTAATGAGCTGGTGGAGGAGCATCTTCTGATCAACCAGTGGGTACTGCACCAGTCTCACTCAGCTCGGTCGGTGCCTGGCCCTGTCATGATAGTTGTGATGATGGATGCATAAAGCAGCAATTTAGACTTTTTTCCCCTTGAAGACGAGGGATGAACTTCAGCAGTGTATCCCTCTGGGGGCATCATATTGTTGCAGTGCATCAGCAGCAAGCTTTTGCAGCCTCTCGCTGCTTTAGAGGTTGCTGACGTGCACTATAATGCGGTTGGAGCTTGTTTGTAAACTTGCATTGGAGATTTTGGAGACGAGGGTTTGTATTCTGGGAACTGGCTAGTTGCTGTGTGCTGTGTTTGTGTGGAGTCGCTTCAGGATTGCTAGATCCTGGATGTGGAAAATGTGGTCTGCTTGTTGCTCTCCCATGTATTTGCTTCTTTTCCCTGGCACCTGCACTTCATTTCCTTGGAGAGGGTAAAGGGAATCTGCAGGGGCTGCTGATCCTGTTGAGTCTGTCTTTTGAGGGCTAATTATGAATTCCTGAAGCTCCTGGAATTAAGTATCTGTAGCTAGTGAGGACACTGTATGCCAGGCTTAGAGACAGTGCAGACCATGCTGCAGTGCATCTTCCAAGTTACAGCATAGTCTTTGAAGACTATAAGATGTGGAAGGAAATATGCTCTGTGGCTGTCTGAGATTTGTGTCTCAGCTGACTTCTGTGGCTGGTGCCACTGAATACACTGGAATTGGCGGCTGATATGCTACCAGATAAGCCGGTGCAAGTTGTGTTTATAGTTTTGGGTTGTAGCATACATGTACTAACAGTCTGAACTCATGGAGGGCTTGTGTTGGCAAGGGGAGTAAGGTTTAACTGACATTGGCAGGGAGTATCAATGAGATGACCTCAGTGGGGCTGTGCATCTTCATGTCCTGTGGAAGGAGGCTTGTACGTGTATCAACTGGTAGCTTGGTGTAGCATTATAGGAGTGAGGAAACAGCTTACTTAGACCTGCATGGATTACTCTAGTGAGCTGTTTTGGGGTGAGTTTCCCCTAACGTTGTCTCTACCAAAGGCTGGTGTATGTGGCTGGCTTGGAAATAGGTGCTGTGCTCCTCTATGCTTGCAGCATGTGATGTGACTTAGCAAGTTAAGTTGCTGGTACAAGATAGGCCCTCATTGCTTCCAGACCAAGCTGTGTAATGCCTGTGGAATAAAAGTAAGTGTCTGAGGACCAAAGTTACCAAACTGCAGTCACTGGGCTGCTCCGCTGGTGGCCATTGCAGAATGTGTTGGTTGATGTCAAGGTGTTGACTCACTTCCAGTTACTACACTGCTCTGAGCAGCAGAAATTCTTTGCTTGAGTTAGTCCATGTGAGTAACTGCTACAGCTGCCGCTGTTTCAATGAATAATTGGTGGGGGGCATGAGTGAAGTTGCCTGTAGCAAAGATGGGATATGTGCTACAGGAGATGGCCAAGCACTCTGCTGACTGTTAGGAAGCCTAGCTCCAGCGTACTAGTTCCCAAACCCATGCTGGTTTTTCACTGTTAACTGTGTTTCCCCAGGGGCCGCTTAAGGCAGTAACACATCTAAAAGAAGTAGGGAAGGGTTTGTTGATGGATTCCCCTTTAACTCTGTGCTGCTCTGCTGTCATAGGTAATGCTTTGGAAGCTCCTGTGCTAAAGTAAGTTGGTCTGTTGCATTGATCTGGAAATGGTTCCAGAGGGTCCTACTGTAAGTGAATTAGTATCAAGCTAGAAAGAATATATAATGGATCTGTCTTGGGAAGATTTAGCAGTCTTGTTGAGTAAATGAATATGATAGGAGACTGAGGAAACTCTCTCTTGCATGGCAGGGTGCCTTCCTGGAGGGATTAGTGAGTTATAGAAATATAATGTATGTATGTAGTCATGAGTGTGACTGAGATGCAGCCTTGTCTTACACATGGAACAAGTGCAAACCAAGTTGTCTGCAGGATATGAGCATGCTAGTGGAGACCAGGGTGTCTGGTTTGGTGCATACCACTGGGAGAACTCATATGACATTCTTGTATGTCTGCTCCTGCTTTCCTCAGAGCTGAGAGGTCAGGAACAATCTGTTGTCTATCCTCATCCTTCCCCCAAAGGACAGACTGAAACAGTGAGATTTAGTTGCAGGAATTGTTGTTCTTGGTGGCAGTGAAATCTTCCTCCTATTCAGTGATTGAACCAACCAGCTGAGTACCAAAGTGCCAACAAATCCTGTCCAGCTTCATAGGACAGACTTGAATTTCCTCCCTTGCAGTCAGTTAAGCTGGATGCTGCTCTTCCTTCTAAATATGAAGGTTTCTTCAAGTCAACCATAATGTCTGTTGCAAATGAATCCTATTACAAGGAACTTAAAAGCCGGCAACTTTCCAACAGTGACTTCCTAGCTTGTTGCTAAACAATCTGTCACCATCTGCCTGAACACGGGGGCACAGTGTGATCTTGAAACAAACCTGTATGAGCTCTGAGGCAGGCTGTGCCAAGGATGGTTTTTGTCCTAAAGATGCTCAGGAGTTATTGGTGCTCCAGAGTTGCCAATCTGGAAAAAGCATGACTTAGGAGTGGTTTTCATGCAGCAAATGTGATTTAAATCTTCATTCTGGGTGCTGATTTGGTACAGGAGCTGCTTGCTTCTGTAGCAGTGGGGTGGCACAAGCTGCCTCAACTCCGTAACATTGGAAGGACAGAAGCAGGCTTTCCCTAGTAAAATAGATATGGAGTGAGCTGTATGCTGTGTTGAGGTCCACCTCTAGCATGTGAAGCAGTAAAGGTGCTGACAAAACAGCCGGCTGAAACAATAATGACTTACTGTTGAGCTGAAAAGGAGTACAACTTCAATTGTCCCAACCCAATGGATGCCTGGGTACTGTAGATATAGACTGCCCTTAGCAAGGGTACAGGGATAAGAACAGTTTCTTAGCATGTTAACTCTGTGTTTGGGGCTTTTGACCACTGGGATGAGTGGATGCTAGTGAGATGGGTGCTTGGTGCTGTCTCATGATGGCTGGGGACAGTTCTTAGTCACATGTCATGCTTGGAAATGACTTAAGCTCCAGAGCTTTCCAGGCCAGCTGGTGCTTGTGGCAATCTAACAGTATTGTGTGTGCCCCAGGGAATGTGGTTTAGAGGGCTGAGTGTAGGGCTGCAAGCCAGGGACAGCTGTGGGCTAATCCTTCCTATATATCTGACTTGATGTGTGGCCTTGCTTCAGTCACTCAACATTTTGCTTTAGGGTTTTTAAAGCAGAAAATAAAGCTAATGCTTTTCTTGTCTGATCACCTTTGGCAGGGAGGGATGCTAATACCAGGTTTTATTTAAGGGGTTGTACCCTATGGCTCATCAAAACAGTAAAGACTGGGGAGGGGGGGAGAAGGAACAAAACCAAACCCAATCACCATCTGCTTGATTTCAAAGTCAGAGCAACAGCTCTTGACTCAAGAGTTTTGTGGCAGAAGGTGGTAATGTCGGAATGGAGTTACCAAACATGGGCTTTTGCTTTTAGCCTGGGAGGGGAGTTTGATGAGGCTTGTAAGTTGGAGCAGCTGTGTAGATGTTAGTTTCAAACTGCTTTCTTTGGATAGCTGGTATGTTATCAAGTCAGGAATCTGTCCTGAGGAGATCCCAGATGGGGCCTTGACACCATAAATGTACAAAGGCACTCGGCTGCACAAAAACTGCAGAAACAGCTTAGTTCTAAAGACTGTGAGCCACAAATGGTAAACAGCCAAGAAAAGCAAGCAAGGGTTAAGGCCAAGCTGCTCTCTATGTGAGGAGGCTACACTGGTCTCAGATGCTTAGAGATCCTTAGTTTAAACTTTGGAGAACTTCACTGTGGATGCATTCTGGTTCGAATGGCCTTTTGAAAGTTAAACTCTGTTAAGTGGAGATGTGGAAAATGCCTGGATTCCAACTGCGGTGTTCGGAGGCCTGAAGGAAGTCCTGGAGTTTGCCAAATTGCACTTCAGGGTGATATGGTGCTTCAGGATCCTCGGGTCTGTTGCGGTGTAGCCTAGTGAGCTGTGCTGCAAGAAAAGAGGCATTGCTTCTCAGTGGGAAGAGAATAATGGCCCTTGAAATACTTCCAAGCAGTAGTCTTTGGTCTGTACTGTGAAGGAATTGGGGCAGTGGTTATGAGGAATGGGTAGGGTTGCTTCTATGTTGGCAGCAGTTCTACATGGGGCCTATCTCTGATAGACAGTCTCCCCATGCTATTTAAAGGCAAAACTGATCATGTTATTGAGTGTGGACAATGAGGGAAGGATTGCTTGGTTCCATACTAATCCCATGGTATATCTGGGACTTGAAGTGTCAGGTGGTGCCCATGTAAAGGAATACATAAACCTTTTTGGACCAGCTGCTAAGGAGTAAGCTGAACTGGGGGTGTTTGTGTCCTAGTTCCTATGAACTGTTGAATGGCTGCAGAAGAAACCTGTTGATGCTTCTGCTGAAGAGATCTGGGGCCTGTGTAAATGCAGGAAGTACCTCGCTTGACTCCTATGGGCACGAAATAGTTGCTTGGACTTTGTGTTCTGAAGTTATATGATGGGTACAAGCTGCTGCAGGTTGGGCTGCGGTGGTATCCTGCAGCCTGCTGGCTTAAACGTTTGGCTTCCTTGCCTGATGTCCTACACAGTTTCACTGTTGATGTTCTGGGGTTTTCCATGTGGCATGTTGTGCACTTCCAGCTGGAGCAAAATAGAGCTGGGGTGGGAGTGAATCAATAAAATGAACAGTTCTTGGGGGGTTTTTTGTGATCCAGGGCATTGCTTTTCTCCTATTACCTAACAGCTTTTCCAGAGTGCTGTGTGCTTCTCCAGCAACAAGGATCAGACAAACAGTTGTAAGTGATTTCAGCCTCAGATTTGATTCTGGTACTGATTCAGGCACCTCTAAGATCTTGCTAGCCTAACTTAGTTTGCAGCCTAAGAGGAAAATGGCAGAAGGGCTGCACACATGGCACTGATTCCAGCAGGATATTGCTGTAAGGTTAGGTATGTGGCACAATGTCTTGCCAATGAGCAGCTGCTGTGGAGAAGTTGAAAAAGGAGCAGCTGATCTGCTGTGAAGTGGTTGTGAGTTTGGGTAATGGTGAAAATCCAGGGAGTGAAGGCAGACCAGCATGGTAATATGTTACTGGCTTTCCAAGCTGTCAGTTTGATTTGCTGTATGTTGGGATGGGGAGAAGAAAGGGCAAAGTGTGTATTTTATGCTTATTGATATGGATCCATTTCAGTGGCTGAGGTTCATTGTAGAATTTGGATACTGTAGTGTGTTCTTGATATCTGCCTTAGTTAATGGACTCTGAGATGATCTACTCAAGGACCAAAGCTGCTGAATAGTGTATCTTAACTTGCTGCTAGCAAGAAGCAGCTTTTGAAGGAACTAAGAGGTTTCCTGGAAGGTCCTTTTTACATGTTCCCCAGCTGAATCTTTCCCGTTCGTTTTATTGAGGTATTGGTGTTCCTCATATGCTTCTGATCCTCTGAGTATGAGGCATGCCAAGTGGCTGCAAGACGTTCCCTTCCAGTGAGATTGTTGCGGTCATAATGTGCCCACACAAGCCCAAATCTGCTCTTTTGGCATGAGTAACATTAAATCCCGAGGGTTTATCCGAGTAATCAGATAAAGCTGGTGTGTGGACACTGAACTGGATTGGCAAGAGACCCAGCTTTGTGTGTCAACGCTTTAAGTGGGAGGGGACACCTGACTGGAGAGAGCCTGGAAGGAGCAATAGCCCACATCTGCAGGCAGGCTGGGGTTGTGCAAGCACCCTCCTGCTTGCTCCATAGCCAGAGTAGTGTGCTGTGTAACTGGGGGAACCTTGCCAAGTATACAGCGACACTCCAGGATGGCAGATACATCCAGATGTTTGCCTACAAGGAATTTCAGTGAATCTGATGCATTACTGAGCTCATTAGTTTTGGAAGAGGAGAACCTTTGCTGCTGTGTCTACTTGCGTATATTTATGGTGGTATTTTTTTCCTGTAAGGACATGTCTTCTCCAAAAAGGAATTGGGCTGTGACTGGTGAGGTGCCTTTAGTCTTTGTCCCTTGATGTAGGGATACCATATATTAAGACTGATGACAAATCCCTCTGTGTATTTGAGACCTGGGAATGGTTTTCAAGCTTATGGTTATACAGATGAAGAGGAAAGATAGGGTATTATAACCAGTACTCATTTGGAGGCACGTTCTTTTATGGTGTTTGGATTAGGCTGTCTTTACATGTGCCAAACAATGCCAGTTTAGACCGTTCTTGACAGAACACTTGACCTCATGGGAATCTCAATTCCAAGGTGCAAAACATTAGCACAGAAAGCTTGTCAGTGATTTTACTGTTGGGATGGCTTTTGTGCTAATGTAGTGCTCAGTGTACTTTTGTTTTGGCATGTCTAAGACACCTACAAAACCAGCTTGTCATCGAAATTGTGTCTGACCCAGGATTGTGGTGCTGGATAGGTATCAGATGGAAGTCCTGTCCTTAGGTCTGAGTGGACAAAGGAGGTGGCCTGGCAGGTGGCAGGCAGGCAGCAGTCAAAGAGGTGGCACTGTATGTCGTTGAGGGTAATTGTTTCTGCTTGCAAGTCAGGTAAAGGTAGACAGTGCAATTAATACATGCCTAGATGTATTCATCCAGGGTGAATGTCTCTGTAGCCAGCTTCAAGTCCTAGTCTGATATTAGGCAGAAGCTCTTCCCTGTGTGGGTGCTGAGGTGCTGGCACAGGGTGCCCAGAGAAGCTGTGGCTGCCCCATCCCTGACAGTGTTCAAGGCCAGGTTGAACACAGGGGCTTGGAGCAAGCTGCTCTAGTGGAAGGTGTCCCTGCCTGTGGCAGGGGTTGGAACTGGAGGAGCTTTAGGGTCCCTTCCAACACAAACCAGTCTGGGATTCTAGGCTGTCACCAAACCACTGGGATTATGTAGAGGATGGGTGTGCAGACTGACTTCAGTTTACACTTTCATTGAGTATTAGTAGTACTATAATGAATTGACTACAGATGTAGAACTGCAAGGTAAGTTTATTCTGGTGTGAGGTTTTTAAAGGAGGAAAGTAGTGTTGGATGTGGTGGCTTTAATATTTCAGACAGTTTACATCTATCCCATGTTTGGGAGGTTGTGGTGCACTGGGTAGTGGGTGGCATTGGCCTCCTCATTATTTTCCAGTTGATGCTTGTAAACAGCAAATCCTGGCAAAGCCATCCTGCCTCCTCAAAAGGAGAAGTGAGGACTCCAGTAGCAGTTGAGAAAGAGTTGAACATAGTTTGGCTGAGACTGACCAGCCTTGGAAAAGACAAGCTTACATGTGAAGGGAGCAGCTAACAGAACTGTGCTAGGATCTCTCTTAATTCTTACTCACTGAACTCTGAAGAAGCAAGGCAACTTATCTTCTGTGCTTGTTCCTGAGTGTGTCTTTATTAAGAACAGATCTTTCAACTTTCTACAAGGTTTCTTCCCTTCTCTGTCTTAAGTTCTATTAATGTGTATCAGATTTGGTTTCCTAATTGGAAACTTTCCATTGATGTCATGGGAGCTTTCTGTGGCCCACATCAAATAGCTTGGTTCACCAGGAATTAAGTGACTGTACAAATGTTGATATTAAACACTTATTTAGAAGGCATGTTGACTTATGAGGACCTGTGATGACTACTGTGGTATGTTGGGAGGATAGGTTGACTGTACAGCTTTTGTCTTGCCTTTGAACTGTAAAAGTACTGGCAGCTGTTTAATGCCTAGATAAGACAACTCAGGCTAGCTTATATCTGCCAAGCTTGTCCCATCACTCACTGTCGCACTGTTTCTTGTCTCATGTTGGAGAGGTTTTTGGATGGGTAACCTGAATGGAAAAGACTCAGATGGTAATGTCTGGAATAGTCACAGCAGAAAGCTGTTGGCTTAATTACAGGTACTGGAATTTTGCTGGTTTAGAAAGGAAACCCACAGTTTAGTCTGCTGAGAAGCCCTAGGGAGGGAAGGGAGGGATGATGAACATGCATGTTCTTCAAACTTTGCTTACTCAGGCTTCTGTGGTTGTGTCAGGGCATTTGGAAGGTGAAAACAGAAGGAATAGAAACCATTTTAGCATCCCCTGTCAACCAAAAATAGACATGGAGCAGTGGCTGTCTGTGCTTCCCTGTAGGAGATGGTGCTTCTTCCTAATTTAAATGAAAGATCTTTTCAAGGCTGTCTGGGGTGTTGGGGAGCCTTCCTGGTGAATACCATGTTCTAGTAGCCACTGTCTCTGCCATAGACTAATAAAAACCTTTGCATCAGTCAGCTCTGCAAGACTTGCTGGATTCCTGCACTATGTGCCTCTGTATTCTGTGTATGCAAGATCAGTCTGTTTCAGAGTTATGGGAAGCAGGGGGAAGTCTTGTGTAGAGCTGCAAACTGTGTTCACTTACTTCACTTTTGAGGGCTAAATACTGTTGAAAACTTACTGTTTAAGCCTGAACACCAAGAGCAGCAAGGCTTTAGGTCTGACTTTGATATCTGAAATTAAACAGAATCTTTTCAGGCAAAGTGTTTAAATGCTTTTACTGCTCTTTCCAAGAGGTTCAGTATTGGACTGCTGTCAGACTGAACTGCCTAGAAAGCCAAGTGTCCCTACACAAACTTGAACTGAGATCTTTGATACGGTGCTCTGCCTTGAAAACAGGATAGATGCTTGATATGTAAAGGAGATTCCATTTCCTTTACACAAACTTTCCTTCTAGTATCCTTCCTCAAGCTGATGTTGAAGTTGTCATGGATATTCTAATTGTAGTCTTTCCATGTTCCAGCACTGAGCCTGTTGATGTAACTGTAAAGGGTGAGCTGGGAGGCTTTTTAGCAGTGAATGATTTGGGAGTCACTTAATTGCTGCTGGGTGTAAAGATGGGCTGCTCCATACAATACTTCATCTTGTGAGTGTGGATCATTATGCCAAAGTGGCTCAGAGTAAAAGTTTCTGTGCTTTCAGGTGCTCTCTGAAGAGGTGACACTTCAAGCTGTTCACAACCAAAATCCAGCAGAAATCTTTAATTGAGCCCATATATCCTGTCTCTTCAGCAGTGTATTGTTCAGAGCATGACTCTCCTAACCAGTTGTTCCAGTTGCCTGTGCTGAAGCAACTCCTGTGAACTGTTACTTCATACTCATTTCTAATGAAGAGGTACTACTGTTATGTAAAGTAATGTTGGACCTAATCCTACACATTTGCTTCCTTGCTCAGATTAAATGATTGAGGTGCAACTTAATTTTGGTATGCAGGAGGTGATGAGGAAGCCACTTAAAGTATTAATTTACGAAGCTTAAGCTAGTGAAACTGTGGTTTAAGAATGTATTTGAGTGTGTCCCAGTAAGACTAAGGGACAAATTCCACTCCTTGCCATTTGCAGCAGCTGCTCTGGACACCAAGCAGTGTCCAGAAGTGAAGCAGCTGTGGACAGGGCTGTAGGTGCAAGTCTTGGTCATGCTTTTTGGCAAAAAACTCTTGTTCTGTATTACCACAACTGCTATTTCCAGGAAAAAGTTACTCTTGGATAGCTGGCCACCTGACAGTACAGATGTCCTGAAGGCAGCATGTGTATTCCTGCAGCCACAGTTTGTATCATGTGCTTTAATCCGTTTCATTTTGGCGTATTCTGCGCTTTCAGATCTGATTTGTCTGGTTGTGCTTTTATGGGGATAAAACTTGAAGCAGCCAGGCTAGAAAGGCTTTTGAAGACAAATGTTATGTGAAGCCTTTTGGTGGATGATGTAAGAACCCAGCTGAAGCTGTGGTCACTCTCCCTATCTCAAACCATCACTGCAATTTCCAAGGACCCTTTCAGGTAATGGTGAAAGCAAAACATTGCATCATGCAGTGCCTGCGCCCAGCTGTAGCCTTCACTGAGATGTACAATGTCTCTTCCTAATTATGGTATGTCCAAGGTCAGTCAGATTTAAACACAGAGTCCAACCATGTCATTAAACTTTTTCTAGCTAATGACAAGCCAGAAATGTAGTGAGGCACCATCCCAGAGCACTGTGCTTTGAGGAGGTGCTGTGTGTGTTCCAGTAAAGCTGGCACTGGGAGTTGTCTCTTGTGTAATCTGCCAGGAATATCCTCTTCAGCACTTTGAGAGCTGCTGTGAGGTGGCTCCTTGCATATATTCTTGCCTCTGGAGGGCTTACCTTCCTAAGCAGACTGATGGTGTGGTTTCAGTGTCAATGGATGCCTCGGCACTGGTCTGTTGTGCGTTTATCTGGCTCTTTCTTTGGGTTTTTGCTCATGTAACTAATGTTTGAGTTAGAGCTTCTGGCAGCTGCCTCAGAAATGAGGTGAACAGCATCTTTCTAGAGACTGGCTATGGTTTGGGTCAGGCATAGTACACTGTGATGGCTTCTCTCTGATATCAAACCATTTGAAGGTTAGATAGAAGCAGCTTTTCGTATTTACTGCTAATCAGCGGGTGGATGAGGATCTGTACTTAATTCCAGGCTGAAGCAAAACAATAAATGTGTGCACGTAATCAACACAGCGTTTAGATTGTGCAAATCTTGTATTGGATCCATGTTTCATAGCTGGCTGTTGTGAGCTGCTTGTACCTTGTACTTCTGTGCTAGCTGTCTTGTCCTCTCTGGATGCTTGCCCCAGGCTGTAGCAGATGAAGCTTGATGCCTCCAAAAAGCATGAAGAAAGAGCAGAAAACAGCCCTTCCCTACCCAAAACTTCAGGCTGGCAGATCTGGCTGCCCCTTGGGAAAGCTAATGGATCTGCATAGATAAGATAGAGGACTTTCTCGGGTACTGGGTGCAGGGTGAACAAGAGCAAGATGCTTTTACATTCTCCCTGTTTAGATGGTGCAGGTGGCATTGCAGAACGTCCGTTGTCTGTTTGGTTTGTTTCCGGTGGAAGCCCATTGTACACTACAGCATGGCTGCTCTTCCTAATGGGTTCAGTGTTGTGAAAGCTGCCATCTCTTGCCCTAGTGCGTGCAGTGCCAGTAAACCCACATCAGGGCACTGCTGACCAACACTTGATACAGTTGTGATGAACTTCTGTGCCTTGGTGACAGGACTAGACTTGAGCATGTCTAAACATGTGTTGTGTGAGAAATTTATGGTGATCCTGAGCTCCCTCTGCAAAGAACAGACTGTACCAGGCAGACAAGGAATGCCAGTGCTGTTTTCCTTTCTCTGCTGGCTGGGTTGCAAGCCATTTATACCCAATGTTCTGGAGGTGTTCTGCCATGGTGTGACTGCTTCCTTTCTGCTAAGGGAGATCCCTAGGAAAGGTTTTTCCTTCTGAAGAGTTGGAGGAGAAGAAAGAGGGAATTGGAAACTGAAGGAGGATATCATGACTTGAGCAAGCCAGGGTGCTTGGGATAGCAAGTCTGGATTTGTCTGGACCTCCTCACCTCAATGGGCTGTTGCAGCAATTGGAGAAGAGAAATTGCATCTTCTAGCTATGTTGCTGGATTTGGAAAGGGTTTTTCCACAGCTTTTGTTCTGTTCTAAGAGTTGTTGTTCCCGGATCAAGCTTGAATAGAAAACATAAGGCTGCTGCCAGCTTTCTGTCACAGACACCTTTTATCTTGCATTCATCTTGTCAAAGCAGATGCTGCTTTCATTTCTTCCACTATTTTGCTTGTGACTAAAATTACCAGCTCTTTGATGCAGGGGAAGAAATTGTATTTCAAAGCAAAGTACCTTGTTAACTTTGATAATAAAACTCTTGTTTTTACCTTGAAGGTAATTGTTTTCCTTTGAAACCAGTCTGAGGGCTGGAAGCTCCTGAACCCTGCTTGCTCTAAGCTAACATGCAGCTCCCTCTTTGCCTGGGAACAGCAGTGGCTGTTCTTTTTGGGTGGGAGGTATAGATGAAACTGAGCTGCTCAAGGTCCACCCTGCCCTCGCTACCCTTCCTGCCCTCAAAGACTTGTGCTGAGCGTGAGGCTCATGAGCATGCAGCTTCTGGCTTTCATCTTTCACTTAAAAAGATGAGCCCTGTTCCTGTAAGGTGCAATACTTGTGAAGGGGTGATGGGGCCAAGCTGCTTGCTCTGGGAGGGTTGTTTCCAAGGGCAGTGCCTGTCCTCATAGACCAACTGGTGGATAAGGCTGAGCTTACAGCATTGCTCATGTAGTAGGTGACTGGGGGATGAAGAATTCCTAAACATAAGCCATGGATGGCTTGGGTAGTGGTCAGGGCATGGAACAAAAGAGATGTTGTTGGCTTCATGTAGCATGTTACAAGAACTATCTGATATGCAGGTTATGGGTCCCAGATCTCATTGAGAGTAGGGGCTGAGGGAACTACCTCCTGGGAAATGGGAGAAGCCAGGTGCTTTTGGAGATGAATTGCCAACAGCTTTTCTTTGGAAGTGGCTGTTTTCAGGTCTGCCTAATCCTGCTGAAACCACCAGACTTAAAGCTTCCTGTGGCCCCCTCTTTGCTTACAGGCAGGTAAGCGTGAAGGCATTGAAGAATAAGAATCCAACAAGTTTTTGGGTTAGGAAGCCTAAACTTGATTTAAAGACCCTGCCATGATTATGTGATACTTGTGTAGGGGTTGACTTCTAAAACCATCATTTTGCTTAAATGAAGAGATTGGTTTCCTCAACAGTATGAAAAAAAATCACTTCCTCTGACTCAACTGTCTCCTCTTGTGAGGTTTTTGTCTTCAGTGGTGACACCTCAGTCTGCACAGCCCTCGGGACAGGAAAGATCTGACTCTATAGTTGAAGCTATGAAAGATCTACTGGGTCTTTATACACAAGGATGTAACATCAGTTTTCTTTTCCAACGTTTAAGAAGCCTTTAATGAAGAGATGTGGGTAAACTTTGTGGAGGAATGCTGAGGTTTAGCATGTGGCAAGGTAAGACAAAGAGACCTGTGAACTAAATCTGTGCTTAGTGCTTAACATGCTGTCAGTAAGGGGGCAATAGCAGCTGGTACAAAAGGTTGAACTATGTTCACTTCTTTATTTGACCTGAGGTTTAACGCTAAATTCAACCTAAAACTGGAATGACTTGAACAGGGAGGAAGATGCTTAATCTTAAGTACAAGGAGAAGTTTTGTCACCATGAGGCTTGTCAAGCATTGAAACAGGTTTGCCCAGGTGTCGTACAGTCTTTTTTGTAGTTTTATGAGGTTAAGCTGGATAAAGCTGTAACGTCATCTGACCCTGCTTTGAGGGAGAGATGGGCCTAGAGACCTCCTGAGGTCCTTTCCAGCCTGAATTAGTCTGATTCTATGAAGTAAGTTTGTATAGGCATCTTGCTCTGATATCAGAGGAGTTTCTGGAAATGGGCAGGCTGCTTTACTGATTGATATCCAACAAGACTGATCTTCTGCACAGCTAGGCTGGAAAGGACCTCAGGAGGTCCTGAACTGGCAAGTATAAGATCAGTTAAATGTATCTTTGGAAGATGTTTTGCTTCCTAGGCACTCCTGCCCAAGGCTTTAGCATGGTCTCTACCTTCCAGGCTTACTACGTGATGCTTACTAAAACAATATATAAACCAGTTGCTAAAGTGCAGGTCTTTTATCTGTGGCACTTAGTTTGTCTGCTTGATGTCAACCCCTCTATAGAGACGTGACTATCATGGCAGGTCAAAGGAGCACAGTTAATGTTCTCTCTTGATGTGGTGGTGAAAGGGTGGAGGGAAACTTACTGTGAAGGCTGCAGTTCATGAGCTGGTGGAAGGAAAGAGCTTGGGGAGAAGTTGTGCTTGTTAATACTACATCTTCCTCTGGTCTTTTTGTCTGTTTCAAGCTCTGTATGGGTTGGGTTATGCTCCAGCACTGGTCATGTGTGGAAAGACATGCTAGCTATGCACAGATCATGAATAGCATTAAGCCTCAGGGTTATAGAATGAATTTTCTAGGTCTCATGATTTGATTGTCATAGTATCTGAGCAAGTGGAAAAGACTCAGCCAGGAAACTCGTTAGTTCATGCCTGAGGGGCTTATTTCCTCCCTGAAAAATAGCAGCAAGCTTGCATGGCCGGATGAGAGTCCTCCTACATCCATCCTACTGACTGGCAGGATTGCTGAGACTAAATGCAGACAGTAAAAGGGAGGACGAGAAGGATGAACTTGAAGTGCAGCATGATTGCTGAATGTGAGGAGGAGGATGCGAGCTGAGCTGCTGAGGATGCAAGTGTAAATAAATTGTAAAACTGGAGGAGAAAGAAAAGCTAATCTTTGCTTCCTTAAATGTCAGGGACAAAGCAGCTTTCTGTGAGGAGGAACTGAACACTGTCCTGCTGGTATTAAGAGTGGTGGGCCTTAGATTTCCTCCTTAGCAGCAGGCAGTTTGTGGGGTGTGCTCTGTGGTCCTGTTGTTCACCTTCTGTCTGTGTGATGCAACAATATGTGTGCAACAGCGCTTTCAGTGATCTACTCTCACAAAAAGCATTTCTCCTACCCCGTGTGCGGGTTGACAGTGGTATTGCTGACCATCAAATGGGTGGAATGCAGATCCAAGGAAAGCGATGTGCTGGAGCTTCCTGCACTGAGTGGCAATGGAGCAGGGATGGAATGCAGCTGCAGTTCTGCACCAGAAGGCCCTGATTTTGCTGTGACTGAATGTACTGCTGTGCCCTTGCTTGCAGTGAATGTTGTTCTGTTTGTGGCGCTTTGAGTCCCGGGTTCTGGTTGAGTGGAGAGACACTGTTGCAATGGACCAAGGCTTATCTGTTACTAGTACTCAGCCCAGATTTCAAGTAGGCTTTTTCCATAGCGCTGATGAGTGGTACCAGGCGCTTGCACAATTTCCCCTCTGGCAGAGATGTATTTGATGTAGATAAACGTACTGAAACTTCAGACACAATAAACGTATTTGAGGGCAAAAGGCTGAGTAATCTGGTGCTTGGCAGCTGCTCTGCCATGGGGTTTTTTGCTCTACTGTTACCAGTACTTGTGACACCTCTGGAAAGAGGAAGGAGGTGGCTCTAGCTGAGCAATCTTCATGTTAAAAGACCTTGAACTGGTGTGGTTTTCCTGAGAGAAGGAATCCTGCTGGATTTTACAGGTCTCCTGACTGTATACCGTATTACTTTGAGGAGCAGGGATTGGAATCCTCACAATCTGCTGTATACCTTACGTTTTCAAGCCATCTGTTAGAGAAAATGCCACTTTTCAGGTCTATAATACCCAAGTCTATGTGACTCTAATACTGTAAGGGCTCAATTCCTGTTCTCATGCATTAGTATTACTAATACTCTCAAGTATTAATACTTGGGGTGTATTAGATGACTTCATCCAACTCCTGATGGGATCTGTGTTTGTGGAGGTGTTGTGCATGGCCTTATTCTGCCCACTGCAAGCAGCTCAGCAGCTATCCAGGAAAAAACTAAGACTTCTGAACTAGCACTTCCAGGAGTTGGGATACCACATACCTACTCAAGCCCATAACAAGCCCAGCCATGTTGCTTCCCCCATTCCTTCAAACATAGCATATGAGAAAGGCTGCCTAAAACTTTGCTTCTAGGCCAAAGACAGCTGAAACAGGAGGCTGACCTGTGAACTGGCAGAGCATAGCACAAGATACAGCTCCACAAGTGTCTTTGCTCTGCCTTGTTGTCACTTAGGAAGGAGATGGGAGTGACTCAGGAGGTGACTGCTGAGAACTTGAACATGGATTGGCTTTAATCCAGCTGCTGCTAGCATTAAACCGCAGTAATGCATTGACTGCTTGAAAGGGGAAGCAGCATTTTGTTACTAAAACCTTTGTCCTGATGGCTTATATTGTTGGACAAAAAAGCACTTTTGATACAGGAATGGAAACTTTGGATAGAGGTAGAAACATCAAAGCTTCATTCTTTCCATCTACTGATTGTCAGACAAAACTAATGAATCAAGATACTTAAATGGACATGAGGATTGACACTGGGCTGTGTAGGCTGCAAATTACTAAGTGGGGAAGTAACTAAAAGCAGGGAATTGTAACGCAAGCGGGTGGTTCATGATGGATTATGTGGGCTTCTCTAATGCAAATAGTTCTGAACTAAGCATCTACTATTTAAAATTTATGGTGGCTTAATTGTGGAGGAAATGCCTTTCTAAATGCAGCCTATCTTGGGATGTTTGGCTTCAATGCTGGAGGGAAGGAGGGAAAAACATTAGGCAGGCATGGTAATTTGGTCAGGTGCTGGCTTGATTTTACAGACACCAGTGCGGAGCAGTTTACTGCTCCTCCTGTTGAATGGCTTCTGAAGGGTAGTGACTGTCAAAGTAATTGCTGCTTGCTTCTGCTCCTCTTGTGAGCTGGGGCTAATGTCTGCAGCACAGGGCAGTTAAACAGCTGTGGGAACGTCATCCTGGATTGGTTCCCTAAATCAATCTTTCAGTGTGATTGCAGTGATAACTGCATTGGTACAGCAGTGTGAGTGAGTCGGAAGGCCTGGAGGAAGAGAACATGGTAACTAATAGACTGGTTTTCATTACACTAGAACAAGACCTAACCTGATGACCATCCTCTCATCCAGCCAGTAACTGCAGTGAGAGGGTAGCCTGCCCTGCTTCCCCTCCTTCTCCCTGCTTCCAGATGAGTTTCAGACAGAAGTTTTTGAGCAGCTGAGCAACATAATCACTGTGACTGAAATATGTTTGAATGAGAAGCTAAAGCAGAGCAGTGCTGTAGTTTTAACTTTGACAGGGCAGGTACCTTTGTCATTCCTGTTCATATTTCTGACACTACTTGGACCAACTTTTGATAACTACATTTTAAGGCACAGTTCAATGGCAGACTTAAATGCTAGCTTCTTCCTCTAGTTTTTTTAAGCTAGACTAAGAGCCCTGGAAGACTCTGGGACTTCTTCCTGAGTAGCATTCTAATGGTCTGGTCCTGAGGTTAAGCTCATCTGAGACATTCCATGATGCCTGTGTTAGCACTTGGCCATCTTAAAGTTGAGAATCTCCTTGTACAGATAAAATGACAACCTTGTTCTCTGAAAAAGTCCTTATCAAAGGGCAATGCTGTATGGTATCTGAACAGAAGCCTCAGTATAATCCTTGGTTATAGGAGAATTGAAGAACTAGGCTGTTGTTTAAGGATGTGTGGCAGTAGAAAAGCAGCATGGAGTCGAGTGCTGAAGGGCAGGGAAGTTGTAAGACAAGTCCTGTTAGACAGTGTTGTGGGTACCCCAGTCCCATGAGCTAGTCTTTCAAGTGCAGCTTGTTTATAGAACTGGGGCTTTCTGTTTACAATGTGCCAGGCATAGATTGCAACCTTCAGGGATGTGAGGCTTCCTCTGGAAGCTTGGTTGCATGCAGAGTCTCAATAAGACAAGGAAAAATGACCTGAAGGTGGCTGGACAGGTACAGAGGCAGAAGAAAGGTGAACCTCTGGGCAAGGTGAAAAAAAGAGGCTTGTCACCTTCCTTCCTGATGCCTGGGTTATTTCCTTTAGTACTTAGTCTGCAAGCAAATCATAAAGCCGTCTCTTGGGTGCATTTAAAACTGAAAGGACTGTGCCTCTTGCAGGTGACCTCTGCAGCTGGCATATCTACACTAGACTGGAGTTTTTTCTCTCCTTGGAATAAGTTCTGAGACACAAGTGCCTTTCTGTTAAGGCAGAGACTTTACTGAAGCAACCTGGGAGCAGCCTTCCATAGTTATATCAAACAGTCTTAATTTCATACAAGGAAACACTATCCCCAGAAAATGGCTTCTTGCCACAAGCAATGAGGAGAAGCATCACTTGGCTGATAGGTTTAGACTGTTCCAGGAGTAAAAAAAAAATGACTTTGCCAAATGTGACCCGTGTGTTGAGATCCCTGTGTGTGGGAGGGATGCCTTGCCTGGTCTGGAAGACACTTGGTCTGGTGCTGCTGTGTTCTCCAAGTAGGTATCTGCGTGCTGAAGCATGCAGAGAAGTTGCTGTGCTGGTGGAACATGTTGTAGCTGGAATGCTATAGCCTCCCGTAAGCTGCTCAAACCACTGCAATCAGCTGTAAACAGCTTGCACTCCAGAATGGCTGTGTTGATGGTGCACAAAGCACTTTGAGAACAGGGCTGTACGTAAGGGTGTAGTAACTGTACCAACTCACTAGTTGCTTCCAGGCTCTCTGCAGTTGCTGCACTGCTTTGTGCCCCTGCTGTCACATCGCTGTTTTTACAGTGTCAGTCTTCCTGCTCCTATAATACTATGTACAGGTGCTGTCTCAGCTCAGACCTAACTGCCAAACCACAGCTGCTTGGTTATTTCCACCAAAAGAGTCTATCTGGAGTGTTGATCTATGGTTCAAAGCTGAACTTGACACATCTGATCATCAGCAATACGTCCCCACTACAGCTTGCCCACAACTTTTACATTAAAAACAAGCAATGTCTGTAATTCATTTGTATGTATTGTTAACTTCAGAGCCGCAGGCAAGTGGTTAGGCTGTCACTTGAGCATGTGACAGTCTTTTCTCGTGGCAGGAAGCATGAATGAGATGCTGATTTCTACCTGGAATCCAAGTTCATTGAGTCAGTCTTCTGCATTTGAAGCCATGGCCTGTAAGTACTTGCCAGAATGGAGCTTAAATTTGCTGCTGGAAAATAGGACTTCACCAGTTGGCTACAAACAAATGCAGGAAGTTAGGACAAAGGGGAGAGGTGTAAGAAAGGCTGGTGCTGCAGCTGTGGGGCATGGGAAGGGTTTCTGACTAAATCTCTCAGTGCAGAGCTGTCATTTCGATGTGGGGTGGTTAAGGTAGGGCTCCATCATGCCTTATGGGGAAGAGCTTCAGTTGCTGGCTTTCTGGCCTGTTCAGCTTTTCTACTTCCTGTGCACACTTTACCATGGCTTTTCTTGGGCCCAATTGTCAACTTATCCCTAGTGTTGTATAACACAGCCTCACAGGCAGATAAGTGCCTGTACTGTAGACTAAACAGCACTACATGGTGTAAGAAGGCTTGCTATGTTTGGAGTAAATCTGTTGTACAATCAAGATGTTTGGAACCCACAGCAAATGACTTAACTCCTGCTGACATCTGGATGTGGCACTACCAATATATGAACTCTTCCTAGCCAGAGTCTCATTGTCCTGATATGAACACACATTAGTCATAAGTGGCAGAGCCTGTGGAAGAACACGTTTGACTGTGGTTCTGAAGGCTTATTAGGCAAGAGCCTGTCACTTTAAGTACAGGACTTGAGCAGAAAGGAGAACTTGACTCCAAAGGTTTGATGCTTTTGACTTGATGCCTGCTGAAGGTGGCATTGTCACAGATACCTTAGAGCAATCTGCTTCTAAGACGCTATGTTAAAGAGCCGTGAGGAGGCTTTGTGTCTGGTCTTTAGCGTGCAGTTGGCATTCTTGAGGTACCTGTGAGCTGCCTTGCGCAGAGCTCATGGCCTTTCTGAAACATCCGCTGAACTTTCTCTGTGAAGGAAACCAGCCCAAGGTCACTGTGTTCATGTAAAGAAATACTGTAGCTTCTGTGCAACCAAAACTGCTGTTTGTAACTGACCTTTAACAGGCGAGATCTCTGGTTGAACTCTCTTGTTGAACTTCATTTGTCCAAGTTGCTTCCATCATTGCAAGATACTTTGCAAAGTAACCTCTCATGTTCCTTAGTTATTTCCTGCTAGATCCTGCGGTGCTGCAGTTAACAGGAACTGCTTGGGTATGTGAACAGTTGAAGCTTGCTTAAGTTGGTTTCTAGTTTAGTGCTGAGTTGAAAATGGGAGGTGGTTCTTGCTTTAGGTTTTAGTTTACTCAGATGTGCTGCTGTAAATAACTTCAGTGCTTTGCTTTGGAGAATCAGACACCTCACGCCTAGTGTAAGAGGGCTTGGTGCCTTCATCCCCCTGCCTGGCAACACTGCAAAAGTAGCTAGAAATCTTCTGCAGTCTGAACTATCCCAAGGAGAGCAATGTTGGAGTGCTCTGTTGGTACAGACAAGTTGATTCTTAGTGGTTGCATGTCCTAGCAGCATTGTATGATGACATGCTCCTGGCTTCCTTGGGCAGAAGCCTTCTCTGGTAGGTCTCAGGTGGGCATGCTAATGCTAGCTGCTTAATGTACAGAGGAGCAGAACTCTTGGTGTCTGCTTAGTAGATGAGTGAGGCTGTTTGCTTAGTGAGGCAGGTGAACTTTGTAGTATAGGTAAATCAACTGCCTTGTTCTCACCATCCCTCGTGTATCTGGAGCTGTTACTTACCAGGGGCCTCTTACACTGCTGGAGGACAGTGCTAGCTATTTGCTGATTGCTGGAACATGTGCCATCTTGCTTAATTCTTCCTTGCCCAACCTCTTGTGCTCTCAGTGAGTGCAGTTTCACTTTCTGTGGAGGCCACACAGCCCTGCCAGCAGCTCAACCTGCTGATCCAAACCACCTCTGCTCTTCAGTAGGTGGGGCTGAGGAAGCTGCCCATGTGGCAACCCTCTGTGTGGCACAAGTAGTGAGGCTGTTGGCTGCAAAAACCAATGCTGTGCCCTGAGGTTGCCTGCTCAGTCCTGATCTAAGCAGAATTGCAACACTCAAACCTAGACCTAACCATGTTGTTAGTGCAGTTGTTCCTGTCATCTCTTCCATAGCTGCTTGGTCTCTGCTAACAGCACTGAAACTTCAACTGCGTAGGTGAGCTGTCTCTCTCCAAGGCTCGATCAGTATTTAGTGGGGTCAGCAGGGTGCTAAAGCCAGAATGTTGGCAAAGTGATAGCATAAATGCTGGGTGGAGTGTCACAGGCTTATGTGACCAGCTTCTGCAGTAGCAGAAATACCCAGTCCAAGGCAAGTGCGTATTTGTGATGCTAAGAATTAACACCAGGGAAAATGGAGCGTCCTGGTCCTTTGAGGCTAAAATTTGAATGCTATTTGAGGCATGCAAGTTCTTCTATCTCCACACCAGTTATTCTGTAGCGCTGCTGATCCATCTTTGCTTTTTGCTTGGTTTTACACAAGGTCTGCATCATCAAGGGATGTGTTCGTAGCACCACCAAGGGAGGAAGGGTAAAACCTTTGGGGGTGAAGCAGCTTCTAGAATCATGTTCAAGAAGGGCTGGTATTGTGAAGGATGCTTGTGGGGAGTCATAACAATGTACAGGTCGTGCACATACCTGAAGGATTTGAAAGGTGTCCCCAGGTAAGCTGCTGCTAGGAGGTTAGTCAGCAAACTAGAAGTAGTGTAGCTCTTTTGTTGGCGTGTGGGATGAACATGTAGCCTAAGAATATGGACCAAGTTTACTTAATGTTTTATTAGAAAAATCATGGAAACATGAACAAAACAGTTGTCTTTTAGTATCATTTGTTAGTACTGTCTGGGATGCTGTAGTTCAGCTTTCCAAAGCTGTAAGCAAGGAAATGCCCATGTGCAGAATATGTATTTCCTCTGCCTGAGATGTGTTCTAGGCTGGAGATCTTCATGGTAGGGCTCTGATTCATTGTCAGATGAGCACCCAGAGTATGCCAAGGTGTTTAAAGATCTGGTCTCAGTGTAGCAGCACACACAATGTTATGGAGGGGGGAAAACAGAGCCACAGTCACCTGACTTGAAGAAATAAAGAAAAACTGGGTCAGGAATCAAGGTATTTCAGAGCCTTCATGTATTCTTGGAGTAGATGTTCCAGATGGATGTTCTGTAGGTGCACGGGGGGACCTGTGAGGAGTCATTGGTTTTCTGAACTAAAGTTATCAAACTTCTTGTGACTGATGTGGTTCTGGTCCTTATTTCTGGTGAAATCTAACTGAAGAAGAATGGTTTGCTAGCCTCCAGAACACAGATGTTTTCAGTGGCTGAGTGCCTCACAGGTGCTTTAACAACTGCAGGTGTCTTGCAATAAGTTTGGGGGGTTTTTTGCTTCCCTTTGTTTTGGAGAGATGCTTCTAAGGACTCTGCTCTGAATCTTTCAGTTGTGAACCATCAGTGCTGTACTTTGCCTCTGGTAGCACTTTGGCAGCTCAGGAGTTGTGTTAATTACTGGAACCAGCAGTGACAGTGGCTCCTGAATGGCTTGTATTAATACTTTGCCTTGTGTGCAGATGCAGGACTGGGACTTTGAGGGTTCCTGCTGCTGTGCAAGTTGCTTCCAAATGGAGCTGGAAATCTGCACAGCAGCCTATTAAAATTCTTACATCACTTTGAGGTGTAGGTACCTGAAGTAACCTCCCACTGGGTGATATAACCTCCATGGGAAAGAACAGCCCTTTGGCTTCAGATAAAACAGTGAGGGTATTTTGGGTGAGTATTCTTTGGCTTAAGTTCACTGTATTGATAGCTTGGATTGCATTTCTAGTGTGTGTTTGGATGAGGTGAATGGGTCTGAATAGGTAGGAATGAGATGAATCATCAGGGAGCAGTAAAGAGCCTTGTTTTGAATGTGAATGGCTTCTTTAAACCTAGCTGTGTGAATTGTTTAGCCTGCTTAGCATCATGCAGGTGAGGTTTTGAAGGACACTAGGGAGGTAACTGAAATCAAGATTAGCTGTTTGGTTCATGCTGGGGGACAAAATGTCATGCAGGTCTTAACTCTATCCACAGCAGAACATCTGCCTCACTGGGTTCTTGGCTGCATCCTGAGGTTCACTGCAAGCTGAAGGGGATAAACTGTGTCCATGGGTACAGAGAATGCCTCTGTTCTGTGGTACACAACATACTGATGAACTAAACCAAGGTGACTGCCTAAGCTGGAGGAGTCTGTGTGGGCACTTATTTTGCCTGGTTCATGTCAATGTGTAAACAGAAGATGGTCACCAGCTCTGCTCTGCCATATATACTCTTTGGAGCTGTGTTCTCCCCATTCAGCAGCAGGGACTTCAACATCTGCCTCTGAAATGCCTTTGCTGTCTCCTGCCTTGCTGTATTTGCAGCCAGCAGTGGTTTTGAAGCCTGGCATATCTAGTATGGCAGATTGCCTACTTGGTTGGAAGAATTAAACTGAGGGGGATCTAATTCTCCCTGAAAATAGCAGTGACTATTTGTTTTCGTGAGACACTCTTATAATTTTGTTCCAAAGCTTTTAAGCCTAGAGGTGAACAAAAGAACTGAAAATAGCATGGGAGCAGAACAGAGTGTCATGGGGATGAGCTTGTGTTTACAAAGCAGAGCAGAATTGCAGCAAGCCTGAGCTGTTGATAATGCCAGATAAAAGCACTTTCAGTGCTTACACTTGTACTTCAACCTGGAACAGTTCAAAGACTTTGAAGTAGCTAATTCCCCCACATATCTGTTCATTTATGGCTGGCTGTTTCTCATATCAAGCTGCCTAAGGCATTAAGCCATTCATTGAAGAGGGAGAGCTTTCCTGTGTCTCTCTTGAGTGAGAGTACCTGTATTATTTTGTGCATGATGAGGCTTTTCCTTTTGAAGACTGAGGGTGTAATTGTGGTTCCTGGCTGTAGGGCAAGGTGCCACCCTGCAGTTCCAGGCCAGTGCCAGGAACAATGGAGCCAGCTCTGAGCAGGAATTGTTGCCTTGGCCATGATTGCACTTTGATCTTGGCAGATGGTGTTCAGCATTAGACCTGTTCTCACTCTAACCTACCCCTTTGCTCCAATCTGTGCCTTTCCCCCTTTCTCTGCTTTATTCTAGCTGTTGTCCTTCCATCTAGTGTTAATAGCTTGCTTGGAGAAAGTGTCATAACTAACTACAAGGTGCTTGTGTTCAGGAGGAGCTGCTTTCTTTCTGGAGGAGGCAGTGAGAGGTATCCCTATCCTGTGTGCTTCGGAAGTCCCTGCTGTCCTTCACAGTGGTGATTCCCTTTCTGGTGCAGCAGCCTTTAGAAAAGTATGCTTTTGTTGGCAAAAAGCAACAAGCCCTAAGGAACGAGGCATTGTTGTGGTAATGGAGAGCACAGAACTGTGTTCTCTTACTTCTCTTGAGCGTTTTGTGCTTCAGAGCAGTCGGCACCAATAGCCCTGCAGTCTGCTTTGGTTCTAGCTTCCTATGGAGTGTTCTCAGGCACGCTGTGGAGCTCTTGGGATACCTGCCTCCCTCCTAACAATGGTTTGCTGCTTTATCCGAATCAAAATTCCAGCAGCTGAATTTGCTTGTAGATTTCCGAGTGTGCTTTAGCCAGTGCCTTGTTGACAGCCTTTGTTTGACAGCTCGTGTGTTGGGATGTGACTTTTAAAGACCCTCGGGCGTTCTTCTTCCCATATTTAAAAAGAGGGAAGGAAAAGTAGTTTTGTTTCTCTTAAGAACTACAATTTGAGCTCACGGTTCCAATGGCATATTCTGGACTAGTAGTAAAAACCTGTTAGGAAGCTGGTGAATTTGTTCCCTAACCTAGAGCAAACACGAGCCTTCCCTGTCACCTTCTAGCTGAAGCTTTGCTTCTTAGGTCCAGTAACCTTATTTTTAAACCAGATATGATTCATGTTCTATTTTCTATGCCAGATGAGGTCCTTGGTTGTGAGTGCTGGGAGTGCAGCTGGCAGGAGCCCTGCATGATTGCCTCACTTCAGGAAATGTTAAAATAACACTTTTTTTTTCTTAGAAAGCTGGTTCCCTCCCCTCCCACGTCTCATTCTCCTAATAGCTGCCCCCAGTTTGGCAGCTGCCTTAGAAGCTTGTTTGTGTTGCTGAGTGAGAGCAGAGACGCTCTGGTGGATGCAGTGCTGGAGGAGAGAGGTACATGAAGTGAATTAGTACTATCTCTAGCCAAGCTGGCTTCAGCTCTTCAGAGGTTTCTCTGAAGTTTGGAAGGAGAACTGCAGAACTGTGAGAAGTATCGGGCTCCTCCCCCTGGATCCTGTTTCTCAAGCTGGGGATTTTTTCCTTTTGGAGAAGAGAAGCTGCCCCAACTGAAGCTACTCATTCGAGACACAGCATACAGCAGGGTTATTTGCTTTTGACTACAGTAATTCAGCAGTGCTAATAGTGCCTACAGCTGCTGGAATGGGCATTCCCAAAGGCTGGACCCAGCGGGTTTTGTCTGCTGCTTTGCAGTCAGGCTTCTAAGGTACTTAGCAGAGCTTTAGTGGGGTTGCAGAGGATGCTCAAACCTGTATCAATGGCTGCTGGCTGCTTTGCCAGCTGCTCTGTGGAAGGTTTGTAACTCTCCAGATGGAGAAGCTTTCATTTTTATTGCTTGGCTCTTACCTTCTTTGATCACTGCTACGGGGAGACGGTTTGTGTTCAGTGCTTTGCTGTTCTTTTGGAACTGTTTGTGCTAAGGGAAGAAAATTGTCTGTTGTTATTATCTTGCTGTTACTTGTGTGTGTGTTTGCAGTCTGTAGCCTTTATTCTAGCAGGTGCTTATGTCCTAGAGGTTCCCTAAGAACACCCATCAGCTATAGAGTGATCCGACAGTGTCCAAAACCAATGCAATTGTCAACTCAGGTCTATATTTGAAAAATTGGCTGAAGCTGTTGGGATTCCTCTTTTGTTACATGCCCTGTGTGTTTTGGCTCCCTTGTGGGTAGCTACAGATATGGCCTTGGCAGGAGAAATTCTCCATGGTGGCTGGAAGAAGCTGGGATGGTGAATGCCAGTGGGCAGCCTGGGCCTTCACTGGGATGTCTTGCTCAGCCTGACCTTGTGGTATGAACTAGGGCAGGAAGACCAGGCAAAATTATGTGCATACAAGACCCTGTTGTCAGTCTTCTTTCCAACTGAAGATGAACAAGGGCAGGCTTAAGTCTGCAGCATTACTGTGTATGGAGTTCCAAGTCTTCTGCCCTGATTAAACTCTCTTCTTGAATTTTTCTGGGCAACATAGAAGTTATCATGATGTAAAAGCAAGGTTTGCTGGAGGCAGCCTAAGTATAAACGTGCTCTCTTATGGTTTAGTGATGCAGTAATAAGCAGCAGTGCATTCAGTGTGAAAAAATGATGAGCTCTGGCTGAATCTATGCATTCCTTAGAGAGAAGCAGAAATGCAAGTGCCTTTCTGAAGGGGACATTAGGAACTTTGTACCTATCTGATCTGTATGCTACCTCTGCTGTGCCAGGCATACTGCATAAGTAGCATGCATTACCCTGCTGTGCTGGTGGAAAGGAAGGATGAGTTGTCAGGATAAACAGATTAAAGCAGTGCCTGTAAATGTTGCCTACAAGGCTGTGTATGGTGATGTTTAACTCTTCCCTTGTTTTTCTTTCCATCCATTAGGCAATACTGACTGGTGCACATCTTGACAGAGTCTCCTGGCAACCTGTTCTGTAGGGCTGAATGCCAGCAGGAGCGGCCGGCTAAATCCATGAGCCTATAAATAGGCAAAATCAGAACACAACATGGGTCAGAAGGTCACAGGTGGGATAAAGACTGTGGATATGAGGGACCCTGTATACAGGCCACTGAAACAGGAACTCCAAGGACTCGACTACAGCAAACCCACACGTCTGGATTTGCTACTGGACATGCCTCCGGTGTCCTATGAAGTGCAGTTACTACATTCATGGAACAATGATGATCGCTCGCTGAATGTGTTTGTGAAAGAGGATGACAAACTCATATTTCACCGGCATCCGGTGGCTCAGAGTACAGATGCCATCAGAGGCAAAGTGGGATATACCCGAGGACTCCACGTGTGGCAGATCACGTGGGCAATGAGGCAGCGAGGCACACATGCTGTGGTCGGGGTGGCAACAGCAGATGCCCCTTTACATTCAGTAGGATACACGACGCTGGTAGGAAATAACCATGAATCTTGGGGCTGGGACCTAGGGCGCAACAGACTGTACCATGATGGCAAGAACCAGCCAAGTAAAACCTACCCTGCCTTCTTAGAACCAGATGAAACTTTCATTGTGCCGGATTCATTCCTGGTGGTTCTGGACATGGACGATGGGACACTGAGCTTCATTGTAGATGGGCAATACATGGGTGTTGCATTTCGAGGACTCAAAGGGAAAAAGTTATATCCAGTGGTAAGCGCAGTGTGGGGACACTGTGAAATACGGATGTGCTACTTGAATGGACTTGACCGTGAGTATAACTCCTTGTATTAGTTCTAACAGCACAGATCCATGTGCTACTTAAGCACAGGCTTCCTAGACCATCCTGGGAAGGGTTTTCATTTGTCTAGAGAGATGAGGACTTCATGTTGACAGACGGATTGCAGGATACAGCTCTGAAGCTTTAATGGCTAATTCAAATAGTTTGGCTGTACACATGTACTGTTCCTAATGCACTACAGGGAGTAAGTAAGGTTTGGGGAGGTGATGCCAGCTATCTGTCTAGACATGACAAGCCTTCCTATTTTGCTACCCAAGTATCAACAGGAATGTCCTGACAACTGCACTGTTGGGGGTGTAATCCTGGTGTCCCTTCACAGGAAACACTGAGGGACAATTATCTTCCTCAAATGGCTAATGAAGGGACTTTTAAAATCCCTTGCAGCCCAGAGCGGGAAGATCTGTCCCTATCTAAGGAAATGGGTATGTCATATTCCAAAAAGCAGCTCATTTCTCTGCTTCTTTCAGGGCAGGGTGTGCTCCTTTCTAGTGTGGGGCTGGATGTTGTAGCCTGCCCAGCTTGCATGCCAGGCTTTTTACTAATAGGGGCATCAATCTCTTTAAGTTTAGTGATAAATTTGGCTGTCTAAATGTGCTAAAGCCTGTTATCTCTCATAGTCAGAAGTTCCCATGGGGCCAGACTGTGACTCAGTCCTCTGGGTAGGGTGGAGGAGAGAGGTGAAGGAAGTGGATTAAAATCTGGATTTATGATGTTAGTGAAATAAATTAGGCTGTATTGATATGAAAAGAGCCATGTTTCCCCTGCATTCCAGAACAGTGTCTGCCCAAAGGCTGTAACATACTGGGCTCTGATGTGTGCTTTAGAACATGTCCAAATGCTGGGCAAACAATGGCAAACCCCTGACACTGGTGACATGAGCTACAACAAAGCTGACAATGGGCACCCTGAAAGCTGAGCTGTCAGAATAGCCAGGAAAGCCTTGCAGATGGATAGGAGCAAAAGGGCTTGGAGAAATATGCTTCAAGTCAGCAAGACCAGGTAGAGAGCTCTTGGCAGAGCTTTTTGTCACCAAGAGAAAGAAGCCCAGCTCATTGTGCCACACCAGCTTACAGTATCCAGGGGTTTCTGAAGGGTCAAAGCCAAAATCTGCAGCTCCCCTCAAAGCCAGCAAGTCTGTGGAGTTCTTGGCACAAAACTGCACTTAGCAAGGAAATGGCCACCTCCAGAATTGGATTTGCTTGTAATGTGCTCTCAGCATAGGAGTGAATTGTGGGCATAAGGCCAGGAATGACGGGATGCTGTTCTGGCACAGATAGAAAGAAGGTGTCTGGCTCTAACCACTTCTGAGCATTCAATAGCAACACTGTCCAGTGATTGTAGTGGTTGTGAATGGAAGGAGGTCAGATATGTGTGTGCTTTCTCTTTTGGTCTTGAGGCCCCCGGTCAGACAGGGTTATCAGTGCAAACTAGATGAGGACAAAGTTCTTGTCCTTGAACTCTGGGAAGAAGATCCTCTCCTTTTAAGGCCATTAAACCGGAATGTGTTTGTTATGCTAATGTCTATAGGCTTTGCAGGTCAGGGCCTCTTTGTCCTCTGGGATGCTGGCTAGACAATGCCTCTGTCCCAGCTATCTCCATACAGAGCAGGAGTGATTGGGACAGGCTTTGAATGCAGCGTATTTGTATCCCAGTGGTTTAAGAGTAAGCTACATTGGGAAGTGCCAAAGGAATGCTGCCAGTAGCAAGCTTCTCTGGCAGTATTGCAGCCAGAGCTGAGACGTGCAGTCCAGCAGTCAAGACCTGTCCCTGCAGAAGAGGCAGCATGGATCCTGAAGTAGGTCATGAGCGGCGAGACCTGCAGTACTTTGGGCTGAGAGCCTTCATTTCACTTGTGGCACAGAACATGTGTGACACATTTTGGGGCTCGGGGAGCAACAGCGCCGGCCAGATGTATGTGTTTGTTCTCCAGCCAGCTATCAGTGCAGAAAAGGGGTGCATATGGAGGTGATTTCTCAGAAAATCAGATAATCAGTGCTTCCAGCACTGGGAGAACTTTGGAGAACTGCTAGAAAAACGTTCCACTGCCGCTTCCCCTGGAGCAGGTAACAGCTTGTGATCCACTGCAGGGAAGGAGAGAGGGGAATAGGGCATTAGTTCAGCTCTGGCTGCTAATTTGAGGAGGAGACAGCTCAATTCAAGCATGCATTTCCTGACTCTGTTACCAAGTCTCTCCTCAGCTAACAAACTCTCCTTCTCACAGACTTGTTGCCAAACATGAGATGAAAATTAGCTTTTTTCCACTTCTCATTGGAAGTGTTTTCTACATGGAGCAGTCTGTTTACTTTTTCAGGAGTGGCCTGATCAGAGGCTACTGACAACACTTCTGCTTCAGCTTTTCAATGTTAGCTGTTTGTTATCTTTGAACCTGGAAGGGCAGAACTTGTGTCCATCTTACTGACGGAATGAATTCTGGTGAGAAATGTTGTAATGTGACCAGGCTGAGAGAAAACAAAGCTTTCCCTGTGTCTCAGCTGTTGAAAACTGTTATATGAACAGTCAGATTAATTTGGCTTGTATAGTGGAAGTTAAAGCTGTTGGCTTCTATCAAGGTTCTTGAAAACTACAGCTTCTCAGCCAAACTCTTCCACATCCTGTGGATGTTTTTAGGTGTGTCTGTGTTTAGCCCAAGATGTCTGTAAAGGAAGCTTTCTAATGATGCATGCTGAGCCCTCAGGCTGTTAGAAGGATGTCCAGGTATCTGCTTAATTTGGGGTGTCTTTGTGTTAGCTCTCTCTTGGGGGAGGAGAAACCCCTTAGGTTTGAGCAGTGTGTTGTATAAAGGTGAGTTTGGACAGACATAGTGACAGAAGCTGTGAAAAACTATCTTCCTTCTGTGCAGCTGTGATGTGTTAACTCTGGCTTTGACCTTAGTACCCTGTATGTTGTGAATGACTCTTCAGCATCAAAGGGCCCCATGTACTGTTCCTGAAAAACTAGTATTGTCTTGTTCAGTGTGTGTAAGGACAGGATGCAAAAAGGATAGCCAAAGGCTTGTGTCTTTCCCAGGTTTGACACAGAAGGGAATCCTCTAATGGAAAATGCCACAGTTCAAGTAGTGATGTGAAGCTTTGACAGATGGCTTTGTTTTTCATGGGAAGCATGTATACAAGTGAAGAGGTTGACAGCTGTTATCCTACTTTATGAAATAAACCATGGTACTTTCTGGCTACTCATACCACATCATGCTATCAGACTGTGCACTACAGTGTTTTACTTCAGTGAATCTTAATAAGGTTTTTGGATACTGTAGGAGGTGACACAAGCTAGGAGATGAATTCTGACTTGACTAACTGGTATTGCAGAGGGGAACTTCCATGTGGGGTTTCTAATTGTAGTTTGGGGGTTAGTATATTAATGTCTTGGGTCTCTTTTCTCAGCTGAACCACTGCCTTTGATGGACTTGTGTCGGCGAGCTGTGAGGCTTGCTCTGGGCAAGGAAAGACTGAATGAGATCCCTACACTGCCACTGCCAGCATCCCTCAAGAGTTACCTGCTCTACCAATGACCTTCGTGTTCAAGGATGGAGAGTTGGAACCAAGGCAAAAATATCAGAGTTTGACCCACTGAGCAATGGGCTCTCCACCCTCGTGTCATTGCTACTGTTGGAACTCTTTGGCCAAAGTATTCCTGCCACTGCTTAGATCTCCGTGTGCCCTTATTGGCAACTCTCAAGTAATCCTTTTTTCACAACTGAAGTGTTTTGTTCTTTGGAATTCTTCCCCAGCATGCTTACAAAAGGAACATTTACAGAAGCTCTGTGCTTCCCTGCTTCTCTTGATGAAAAGGCTGTGCTGCATCCTTTGGGTTGTAGAGCTTAGGAGTGAATGGTTTTTCTGTACCAGCTCAAGGGAAGAACATAATTTGGGGAAAGGGAAGGCGTTAGGAGTGGAAATGTTAAAACCAGGTTCTAAGAATGGAAAGGCATGCGGTGACCAGCAAAGTTGGGAAGAGTCTGGAATACCAAGAATTAATTGCCGAGTTCTTAAAAACCAAAAAAGAAGTAAAGAATACAACCCCAAGCCCTGAAACACCAAAACCAAGAACCCTTCCACCAGGAGACTTTCTAATTTGGGGATGTCAGTATCTCTGCCAGGACTTCTCACTATGTACTAATGTTGTTTCATAGTGAATGCTGTGTTCTTGTTTATCACCATTGCTTTCTTAGTTCTCCTGCTCAATTCTCTGTTCTGCTGCCTCTTAGTGGGTTTGACTGAGCTGACTGGGCAGTCATACTGTGTCCTCACCTGCCGCCTTCTTTCTGACTTAAAACTGCAGGTTTTAGTCTGGGATCAGGGGTCCCTTGCTGATGTGAGCACAGATAAGGGATGAACGTCTCCCTCAATAGGTTGAGACAGGCTGTGTGAGCTGGGATTTATTACACAGCTATACACCCTGTATTTTAGGTCTGTCTTCCATACAGCCTGTTCCATGTTAAGGCTTTAGAGAAACATACTTATGTGTTTCTCTGATGGCTCTGCCGGGGAATTCTCCTCTTAGATAAGCTGCTTAGAGGCATCCAAACCAGGCTTTCTTCTGTCATAGACCATCAGTGTAAGCTCCACTTAACTATGCAGCTGGGATAGTTCTGTTTCTTGCTTGTGGGTGGGAGTTTTCCCAGAGAAGGTGGCAGCAGTGTGGCTGCGAAAGTCCCATCAGCAAATGAGAATTCCAGAAGGTGGTTGCTGCAGAATGTAGCTTGTGAGACTTTACCAGAAGCCAACAGGGTGATCTTCAGGCGCAGCAAGAAGAAACTGAACCTCTCCAGAGCTGAGGGTAGGGACAGGAGAGAACTGCAATAAACAGGAGAAGCAATTCAGGCAAAATCAGCACATCCCAAATAGATTCTCACCTCAGTAGCCAAGTAAAGAGGATGACACTCCTTTACTAGCAGGAGCTGCTCTCTTGACCTCTCCACAGGTTACTATGCTGCCTTTCTGGGGTTATTTTGCACATTTCTTTGTCTTGAAAAATGTTTGTGTGGTTGGTTTGTATTTTGTTTTCTGCTCTTGAGTTATCCTTTCGGTTCTGTGTAGGTACAAATGAGTTTAGTTGTTGAAAATGTTAATATATATATTTGTGGTGTTATGTATAAGAACATGTTTTAAACAGCTGCTGTAGGGTACCTTTTTTAAGATAAACTACTTGCATAGTATATTTTTTAAAGCACAGATTTGGTGCCAAGACTGGGTGGGGTGTGATGTGCCCCTTTTTTAATCTAATGTTATATGATTTCTTTTTTAATGTAGGGGTTTGTACTAGTTTCTGCTACAGGGTGAGACACAAGAATCTTCAGTGTGTGGAGCCCTGCTTGGTTGCCTTCAACTTGAACCAGTGTCTTCCAGAACTCCAGGGAAGCAGCTGTGTTCTTCCTACTTCTAATGTTCTTAGTGTTCCCTTGTTTCCATCTCTTCTCACCTCACCAGTACATTGCTTTGTACAGTTTTAAATCCTGACTTTCTATTTTATGACTGTAGATAATACTCAGTAACCTAATAAACTTTATTAAATATTACTTGATGCTGGTTTTCATTTGCATTAATCAAGTATAGTGCTCTCTGGCTAGTTTCTACACGAATGATGAGCTTATTCCCAAGCAGGCAGCTCAAACAGGTAACGCAGGAGCTGTTGTGGCCTTGTCTCTGCCTGGAAGAATAACAACTTAAAGCTGGCATCTAAAAGGTGGAGGTCAAGATGCAGCTACTGGTGCAGAGTGGTAGGGGATGGTAACCTCAGATTTTGTACAGTCCTAAGTAACAGCTACTCCTGATAGAGCTGGATAAAGGCTGTGATGAGATACAGCCTTGGTTTCCTAACTGAACTTGGTTTACAACTGACTTACTAAAGTCCTAGTCCTTTTTCTTCATACGAGTAGAAGTAGGTTCAATAGACAGAGCTCTGCTTGCCTTCATGCGTTGGGGGCAGATTTGCAAATTTCACTCCTAGATTACGACAAACAACTTTCCTTTTTCTGTCAAAAAAAGCAGCTCCTATAAAACAAATCACTAACCTATTTATGTTGATACCAAGAACATCCTTTTTATTAGGGATGGAGGTGGGTAGAAGAAAGCAAAATAAAATGGTGAGGGCTAAAGGGATCCCTAGCCCCTAGAACAGCAGACAGGTACTGTGGCAAGTTAAGCTGAGTGCTGGGAGAGTCATTCTTGTATGATGTGTGCTTGAAAAGTGGCAATCGATTTCAGTGTGTTCTGGGTAACTTCTTTAGGTCATGAACTTGATTTAGCTGAAGTCACTTGATACTAAGTTTCAGTCACTCCCTACCCACTGTTATAAATTGCTGTGTTTTCATACATTTTGAGATGTGTTTACACAAGAGACTTCATTCCTGGGCTGTGAGGAGGTGGAGATTACACTGTGGAGTACAAAGTGTTCGCTTGTGGGTTGTGCCTTCAGTCTCCTACACCTCCAATCTGTGCAGTACAGAGATGCTCTCAAATCCTATCAGTGGTGAGGTTAAGCCTCCCCAGACTGGAAGTGAGATGACTTGGTACTTGTGTCAATTATGACAAAGGCTTTAATTCCCTTTCCTATCCATGTGCTTTTTTGTCTTCCCTTGTGTGTGGAAACCAAATGCTTTAATCGGTTCACACAAACATGTGAGGCTCATCTCAAGCTCAGAGCTATACTTATAAACTGCCTTATAAGGGTGCTGGGTGAGGAGAGCTTAATAAAAAAAGCAAGTGGTTTCTTGCCTTTGTCTCCAGTCAGGGCAAGCATTCTGTGAATGTTGGATGGCTTAAACTTGTTTTTTCCCCACATGTAGAAGACAGTGTTTGTAGATCCTAAGCCTGAATGTGCAAGATTGAATAATCATTTTTATTTTGCTCCATGTAGTGGAGAACTTGAGTGGAACACTTACTTTCTGGCTCTGTGTGAACAAGGCCAGCTTCCCCTTTTCAGGGGAAGGCTGCCTCTGCTTTGCTGGGAGTGTGGCTGGAGGGGTTCTGGAGGCTGCAGAAGGTGGGGCGGGTGCAGAAGACTGAGAAATTAGTTCATGCTCAGCTCCAGACACCCAAACAGGCTTGTGTTCCAGCTGCATGGAATATTTGAAACAAATGACCTGCTCAGGGCTGGGAGCCTGTGGTGTTTATGTACAGTGCCATGGTAACAGTGGAGGAAGTCATGAGATGGGGATTGGACCTGCTGGAATCAACAAATGATATCACAGATTAGCAAATCCTAATGAATCAGTGGCTCCTTGCTTTCCCTGCTAGTGCCTGTGTTCAGGCACTGGCATATGGCAGGCAGATACACTCCTTTCTGAGCAGCATTAAAAATTGCTAGTCCTGTTTGTATCAGGGCCTCCTTGAAAACCAGCCCTTTTATGCTGGCCAGCATCTCATCTGCCTGCTGCTGACTAATCATGTTTATGCGCATGGAACCGTTCCTACATTTTATAGGAGGCTTCTGGCCTTGACAGTTTGCCTGCTGTTGCCTTGCTGGTGATGCAGAAGTGCTGTGGCAATTCTGCAGGGACTTTTTGTATCCTGGTGCTCCAGACAAGCAGTGGAGTCGCTTTTGTGTACTCCTGGAAGCTGAGCTTTGGCAAAAGCTATTGAATTCTAGAAATGCACGCAAGAGGGAGAGTGTTCAGTGGGGAGTTCAGTAGCTGTCATATCACTTGTATGTCATTACTTTAGTCTTGTCGTAAGTCCTTCCAAAAGGAAAGCCTGTCTCAGGTACAGGTTACATTCCTGTGCAGCCTATCTGTGCCAGCAGACATACCTATTGTGGGGCTTGGTTGAAGCTGTGACATTGTCAAGACATAAAGACTTTGGGGAGATGGGACAGTTGCCAGTTCTCTCCATGTGCTGAACTAAGAATTTACTTCTAAGCTCGAATGACTTTCCTGTTGGAGCCTACATGTCAGTCTGTGCCTGTCAAGTCCTTTGTCAGTTGCAGCACAAGGCAATTTTCCCTTTCCCTGTGCCTGAGATGTGCAAACTTAAAAGGACGTGCATCATACTTGTTCTTCATAATTGTCTTACCTTGTGCAAGGAAGAAGGTGTAACTGCCAAAATAAGTTCTTACATTTCCTAGCATGTTCCCCCTCTCCTCTCCCATGTGCTTCCCATGCAGACCTAATGCTCTTGATCTGATGCCAGGGGCTAACTTGCATTTGACTGGAGAAGGAAATATATGGGGATTTATTTAGTCAAGTTTATTAAAAGTAAAAACCTAACCCAAAGCAAAACCTTTCTTGGCATACAAAACAGTGCTGAAGGGAACAAAACTCATCCAGTTCTTGCACAAAACACATTGGAGCACTAATCCTGTCCTTGCACATGTTTTGATTCGAAGCTATTGCAGGCTTGTCTGCCCTTCAGACAGAAAACTATTTGAAGCAGCTGCCAGATGTTTTGTCTGACTTGTATTTTACAGTTTGCTTACTGCTTTGCAATGCTCTTCCCATGGTGTGTTCATGCTGTCCTTGTGCATTCTGTTCCTGTGGCACCTCTGTGCTTGTTTCCTACCCCTTGGCCCTAGTCACATATACACGTAGCACAGGGGAGATACAAGTGTGAGCATTTTACTCCAAGGCTCAGCATTGCACGTCTGCTGCCCAATCTGCTGACCTCATCTAGGACCTTTTCTGGGGCTAGCACAGACCAGCCACATTCCTCTGCTCCCATGTTGCCACAGTGTATAAAAGTTAAGGTGATTTACAGTCTTATAAAAGCACTTAAAGCCTGAATTTAGGCCTTGCTAAATACCCTTACACTGAACACCCACAGTTCATGCCTTGAGCAGCCTTTTTGGCTATAACTTAGCTGAGTTATAAATCTTCCTTTACCCCTAGAAGTAAGATTGGCGATACTTTCTCAAATGTAATTAAGTGGGGTAAAGGCCTTTTGTGTTTTGCAGAACTGTGACACATTTGATGCAGTTGAAAGACATGCCAACAAGGATACCTCAAGATTCCCTTGGTGTTTGCCTGGCTCTGGCAGCGTCCCAACCAGTTACATTATCACTGTCAAGCTCCTCAGCTGGGAGTGGCCTCCAGGTCTACAAGCACACATCCTTGGCTTTCTTGTACTGCTGCACCACTAGAGCTCCTACAAACCCCCATCTGTGCAAGCACAGCATCTTGTGGGTCCTTGTTAAATGTGTTTAACCTGCAATTTTTCACTTTGCTCAGCCTTACACCTTGAAATAATCTGAGGGCTTGGGTCCACGCTACTCTGCATTTTCCTCAAATGCCATCTATGACTGTTCTGCAGGCAAGAGCTTATGGCCCAGGGAAGCTTTGCTATGTAATGGTATTGTGTGGAAAACAGGCCAAGAAATAGATGCTACTTCTGCATAACCTTCTAGATAGCACCTTGTTTGTCCTGAGGAGTTCTATAGGTGCCTATTCCTTCAGAGTCTGTCATTGTTCCCTCTCAGAACATCTTGCTAAGCTTTTAACTATTACCTAGGAGAGCCCAACACAATTTTACTGCCTAAAAGCTACATAAATGTACATGCTCTCTAACTTACTATTATAAAGGGCACATTGGCAATAAACACTGACCTAAACTGGCATCTGGTTAAGACACAGATGGTGATATTTTTTTTCTTTTATCATAAAGAATATGAGGGTTTAACCTCTGAGAGTCTGAACTCTTTGTTCTCCAATGTACCCAAAGAGGGACCTTTGGGAGTGCAGAACTTCCTTGTGGGTTACACAAGTGGCGTTGTTTGAATGGTTAAGTGTCACCTCCTGAACCAGTAACTTCATTTCCAGCAATGCAGTGGATGTTTCCTTTGGAAGAGGATCACTTCATATTGATAAGGTCTGTTCCTACTTAATTTGAGGTCCAACAGAGAGAGACTTGAGGAATACCAGCTGTTCCTCCTGAATATGATCTGTGTTTTTCAGAGCGTCTAGACACCTGGGTGAGTTGCACACAAGTTACCAGCAAAGCTACTTAATCATGTCAAACTCCTTCTTTCTCTAAAGGCCCGGTTTGGGTTTGTTTTGTTTAATGGGCTATATGGAAACCCAGGGGAAGGCAGTGAATCAAGCAGACAAGTGGGGAAATCTGATCACTAAGGCTGACATTTTGACATTTTTCATTCTGAGCTGGTATAGACAGTGCACAAACTTCAGGGCTTCAGGAGTTATTGGCTGTGGGGTTTGATAACAACAGTGGCACAGTAAATCCTTAAACCAGCTGTGTTGATGTATCATGTAGAGCCTCTGTGAAATGCTGTTAAATGAAAACTGTCAACCTGTGCTGCATGATAGGAAATACAGCATGCAAATGAGATTTACAGAATGTTAGAAATGAAGTTTTTAATGGATTTTGTTAAGGAAAACCTAGAAGAACAAGTCCTTATGATGCATGTTGCTTGGATAAATCCACACATTTTCGATTCATGTCCTGACAGATGCCAGCTAGCTATTCCAAAATAAGTGCTGTGCGATAAGATCCTCATTAGAAAGGAAAGAAGGTGATTCATCATATGCAATCTGACATTTTTATTTGCATTTAAAAAATAGTCAGAAAAAATGCAAATAAACGTGGAGTTCAAAAGGGTGACACATTTCTGGACAGGAAAGCTCTCAGAGAAGCTGCATCCTGGAGCTCAGGAACTCTTAAGGTGGGTTTGCAGACCCTCAGACAACTGGTGCCTTGGAGGATGCCTAACATTTAGAGCAAGAGTCTTGTGCTCCACGTGCTTTAGGTCTGCATTTTCTTGTGTTAGTGTTTTCCAACTGTGTTTTGAACTTCATAACCTAGAGTAACAGATACCTTCACTACAATAAACTTGTTTTCTTCTTTAAGGTTGCCTGGCACTAGCACTAAGCACTAAGCTCGGGAACATTCCAGTATGTACAAGGCATGCATGTTTCTCTACAAACAACAAATGCAAATAAAATAATATTATGGTCATAGCTGTAAGATAGCTGCAACCTAAATAAGCATGAGCATCCTGAGACAAGCTATGATGCATTTCCCAGGAAGCTTCACTTGGACTCGAGGAGAATCGAGCACCAGCGTTAACTCTCACCTCCACAGATGGGTGTTAAATGGCGTTTTCAGGAAGGGATGAACACCAAAAGAGCAGCTCCAACTTCAGAAGAAGCCAAGGTGCAAAAAGTTCATTGGTCAGTCATTTGACCTGCTGATCATGATGCTAGGAACAGTGAGAGAAACAGTGTGCTCCAGCCTCAGTTCCTAAAGTCTCGGATATCTTTCTTGCCAGATTCTCTTGGGGGGAGGTTGTGTAATCAAACTGGGTTGCATGTAAAAACACACTTGTGTAAGTCCAGGCATGCAGGGTATTGCCAAAGCGGACAGACTGTCCTGCTTGTGCCTGCCAGAAAAGTTGTGTTTTGTCCAGCGGAAAAGAAAACATCCTTTTCTCTGGAATTTGTCTTTTCAGGCTCTGATCTCATTAGCAGTGTCTCCATACTATGACAGGTTTGACCACCTTGGGTCAGGATCATGGTCCAGTAAACTGAGTCTTACAGCAGTAGCCAGAACTCAACTATTCCCCACAGAAAACGACCCTCTTGGTAATGTGGCGGATGCTTTAAATGTTGCAGAGAGCAGGCAAGAAGAAAGGGGGCCCAGCTTTAGTTTGTCATGCACAGTCTTTTGTCCTACTTGTTGTTTGAACTATCTGTCCAAAACAACAGTATACGTCTCCAAACAAAGTAGACAGAAGGATAGTTTGATACCTGACATGTTTAATAGCTGAATTTTAGAAGGCAGGTAGCAGAGGTGATTTGCACAAGGCTATGTATGAACATGCCAATGTACCAACATGCATCTTTCTTTCCTGGATGTTCCATATAGCTGGAAAGGCTGACTTTTCAAGAACCCAGTACTTGAATAGAGTGGTATTTTTGCTGTGACTTGAGTTAAGCCCTGTTCCTAATCCAGCATTGACCTTTTTTTTCCCCTCTTTAATGTCTGCATTGAATTAAAGTGGCAGATTTCTTTGGATTATATATTAAAATGAGACTCCCAAATCTAATTGGCAGTTTCGGTAAATGCGGACCATGCTCTGCATTCATGTTTTGGAGCTGCCAGAATGGTTACATGAGAAAACCCCACATTAGACACTGATGAAGTAAAACAGAAGGGCTTAGCGCTCTTGAGGCTCACAGAACTCAGGGTTGCTTCTCCCCTCAGGGACCTCTGAGTCAAAACACTTCCTAACTGCTCAGAACTTCTGCCCATCACCTTTAGCCTGACTCTTGCCCCTTCTAATGCTGTGCAATCCATGGCCAGCTTGATATTGCTGTGTTCTCCTGCAGCTGCTGCCTTAATGACTGAACAGCCCCTGTGTGGTTTGAGCACGGCAGCACTTCACAAACCAAGACATTCTGCATTAGGTCTAATGCTTCACTTAATATGAGCTTTCTGCTTCACCAAGGAGCTGGTGGCCCCTTCTTAAAGAGGAAGGTCTCATACCTTAGTGTTGCTTGTCTTTAAAGTTTGGCAGCTGCTGTGTGAAATTATAGAGTGACTCCATCAAGCTATTTTTATACACTGCCCTGGGTGCTGGTGCAGTGCTCATTGAAGGGAAGGGAGCAGATGGAGCCCAGAAGTTTGCTTTGCTCCTTTCCTGCTTAGCTCTATGTCTGAAAACCTCCTAAAGCCTGTCAACTGGCAGTGAAAAATGAGTGCAGTGTGAAGGCCAAGCAGGTGGTCTGCAGCAGAGCCAGGGCAAGTGCAGTAGACACTGATGGCTGCCTGGCAGTGGAAGGGCAGACCACAGACTCCTGCTATCTACCTCCCTGCTCTTATTCTTTGCTGCTGGCAGACATAAAACCATTGACATAACCGTGTCAATGTGACATTTTGCTGCATCTGTGACACACAGAATGTCTCTGCATGAAAACAGCAGCTCCCAGTTCCAAGGATTTTCTTGGAAGGGCCAGAGCTGCCCCTCTCCAATCCCACTTCTCAACTGGGTGACCAGTTTGTTTAGAAACTTCTCTCTTAGGGGGTGTTTGGGGATATGCTTAAAGCAGCCAAACAAAGGTGGGAGGAGAGGAAGCGAAAGGAAATACTCCTCTGAAGCCAGCTTGGTTTGGGGAGGTGGCTGGGAGGCGCAAGATGTTTTGTTTGCTGAGGAAACATCTCTACAGCCAAGACACACAAAGATGCCTTCTCTAGATCTTGTTACCTTTGGTCTCCTCAGGCTCTGTCTCAGCTCCCAGATTATTTTTATGAACTGTTTAATCCAGGGCTTTTATTTCTCCTGTAAATAAATGGTATTTTAGATTCCAGCACAGCTTCAGATCCTTATACCAGCTGTCGAGACAAAGAGCAGCCCATGGACATGAGCATAAATAAAAATAGGCTTGGAGCTTTGGGGTTTATTTTTTCTTCCTTCTCTTGTCAAGGCAGCTCACAGACAGGGACTGGCAGGAGAGGCTGGCTGTGTGAAGAGAGGCACAGCACTGTTCTCACTTCCTTTGCCATCTCTTGGAGGGGAATAGAGCCGGCTGGGACCATGCCAGGAGATGCTTGGTGTCTTAGTCAGTAAAGAATTATTCTCCAGATTTACTGTCTAGTTACTTACTGTTAGTACAATCTGCCTTTTACAGAGCAGGAAAACTGCAGAAGAGAACAAATTAAATGAGTAAACCTTCAGAGCCTGTGATGGACAAGCGGGTAGGATCAAAGGATCCCGGGCTGTTCTCCCTGTGCAGAGATGATCTCTTTGACATCAAGATTTGTCTTGTTAAATTTCCTTTTCTGATGCTATTTAAGGAAGCATGTGCTGATCTTTTCCTAATGGTGGAGGTCATGCCGAAGTGCACCACAGACTGGACAAATGGATTACTTACTCCTGCAGCACTGCTGCATCCATCTGTGACAGGCATCTGTGATGTGCCTGTTACAGATGGGTGGAGGTATGCACATTCCTGGCTGGCCTACACTTTTATTGCCAAAATCCATAAGCAAGAAAAGGAGGAGTGAAAGGAGAGGCCTTTAAGAATGGGGATGTACTCACAGAACAGTCTCTTGGCCTGTACTGCGCACTTGCTCCTGCCTGATAGTGTTACCTTGTTGTGGAAGTAAATTTTGTTTTGTTTTGTGGCCTTTTCTCTTAATTGTGTTTAGGAAAACACAAACATTTGGATCTGCCCCCATGTATCCCACTTTTTGTTAGCCTTTTCTAAGGCACCTTGGTAAGTGTCTCTGGGAGGGATCAAGCAGGGCTTTGGTACGAGGACTCTCACACTGCTAGGAGCAGATCATTGCCAGCTTCCTAAAAAACCCAACATGCTCTCAGGACATCTGATGTGAGAGTTTAGTGCTAATAGTCAACAGGAGGGCTGCCTGGAACAAAGATGCAGAGCTGAGAAGAGCTAAGCCTGTAGAGCATGCTACATAAATATCCCAGAACAATCATCTAGAGTTAGAGCTCCAACTGAAGTACTGCCTGCGTGTTAAAGAATGGTGGTACTTAAAAGGAACAAGGAAAATGAGACTATCCTAGAGATGGGAAATTCAAGGTGCAATCCTTTAAGTTGCATATAGCAAACTAAGATTCCTGGCAAGAAAACCTGTATGTATGTGACATATCTTTTACAAACACTTGTGCATGTTCATTCTCAGCTGTTCAACATGAGAAACTTCTATTTTTTCGCTGTTTGGCAACAGAGCCAATCTATTTTCCTTATTTCAAGTGGGGGAGATACATATGGGGCTGTGGGTACGAAGCAATGTTTAAGTCACTTCATTTAAGGTCCTCAGAATCTTTATCAGCAGCATCTCCTTCCACCCAAAAGTTTCCTGAAAAGCTTTAGCATGAATTGAAAGAACAAACCTTTCTGAGACAGTAATGGCTACATCCACTGAGAATTATCATGTTTGCACCCAAGTGTTACTGACTAGGGCAGAAGCAGCTACATAGCCAACTGTATCCATGCAGTTACCATCCCAGCCAAGCCATAACCAGCCTAGGAAATGAACAGCCTAACTGCAAATGTCCCTGGGGAGCAGGACAATATCTTTCATTACCTGGAGAAAAGTGTTTTCAGTTTTTTCACAGCAGAAAGCATTATCCAGCCTGCCACAACCCCAGGCAGCATTTCTTTCCGGGGACTTGATTAGATCTTCCCAAAAGGCCTCTTAAAGAAGGAATAGTCAAGCTGAAACCATTTCAAAGGAACATTTATCATTGTCCTTACACCCAGTGATGACTCACATGGCCTTTGCTAGACCGTGTAGAAGGAATGGAATTTATTTATTGCTTGCCTCTGGAAGACAGGGCCGGGAGCCAGAGTGGCATCCGCGTGGAAACTGCCGTGCTCCAAAGCAGACAAGATACTTGTGCATAGAACGCATTCTCTTCCGATCTGAAAGAGTACTTGTACTTGATAAAAAACAGATGAGCAATACTTAAAGGCCAGCCCATTCACATCACCAAGGGATGAAGGGCATACAACAGTGTCTAGGTATTGGAAAAACAAGGACTTGCCTTACCATTTGAATGACAATTGTAATTAGGAATGGGCTTATGCTAAATCCTATTGATGTCAGTGGCAAAGCTTGATTCGGTGATCTCAGAGCAGGTGCTAAACCCCCAACTTGGCATATTCCTGAGCTGAGGCCAAAGGCAGGCAAACACTAATTTAAACACTCACGTAGGTAACCTCTGTAAAGAACGCTTGAGTTAACTTTACTGTTACCGCCAGTTACCATCAGTTCTCCCTGAAGGGAGATTATTACAGAAAGAAAGACAATCACAGAGCTTAAAAAGCTTAAAAAAACTACCAGTGCTGTTCTCTTGACAGAGGCAGTTATGTACAGAACAAAGAAAGTTTTCAGTTTTCATGTTCCCTTTTAAATATTGGGAGAATCAGACTCATACGCTTGTATTGAACAAGGATATTATTTCAAAAGAAGCAAAATGATACATTTGATGGTTTCTGACCGAAACTAAATTCAGAACTCTCATTTTGTGGGAAATTTCAACATTTCAACACTTTTCCAATACTGCCATTTTTAAGAAATCCCCAAATTCCTGCTCCCAAACAGCCTTTCTGGCCAGCTCTACTAGACACAATGCCAAAACCCAGCAGAAAGAGCGTCTTCTAACGGTGTCCACACACCATGTTTATAAAACCTGTCTTTTGTTTTTAGCTGACTGTCTGAGAGGATGTGCAACTTCCTCAGCATTTCATTTCCATAGGTTCTCCAAAGGCTTGGGGTATTTCAAGCTGGCCATGAGACAAAGGAACAATAAATCAACCATGACAAGAAGTTCCCTTCTCCTCTGTCCTGCTTCCCCAGGACAGCATTTTGGGGAGCAGAGTGTTTTCATTTTAAACACACCAGGGGCCTCTCCAGGGCCCTTTCTTTGGCACTATGATTTCAAGGAGGTTTTAATCATTCTATGCAAAAGGCTTATGTACTCCATGTGTACCTGCGGAGCCTGCTCTGGCACCACTCAGGAAAGTGGCGCTGTGATGCAAGTGCAGTGATGGACATGACAGAGAACGAACTGTGTTTTAGCATCGGTTTCCTAGGCTATGGTCTTTATTAGGATGCAAAATCCAGGACTACAGCTTTGTTCCGAACAAAAATGTCTTATGGATAAGCCCTGGAATGGATGTGAGATGGCCCAGAAGGGACTTTTTTCACTGGAGTTGGGGCAGAGAAGATATTTGGACTTCTTTTCCAACATACAAAGGCCTAGAAGGTCTTGGTGCTTCTTTCTTTTATTAAACTGTCCCTTTTAGTCTTTCCAGAAGGTGACAGCAGGTAGGCAGAAAGACAGCAGCATTTCTATGGGCTGGTATGGGTTCTAAACATGGTATGTATTAGTACAGGGCAGTGTCTGGCTGGTGAATACACAGAGCAAATCTATATAGGCCAAGAAAAAACACAAAAATAATGAAATATAAGTGTCTTACCATGGGCTGTGGCACTTCTGCCAAAACGAGAGGCTGCCTCAGGGCTGCCTGGTGCTTCCACAGAGCTCTTCAGTCCGGGGCATGCTTCCCCGTCCAGGCACCAGAACAGATCTGCTGATTTTCCTCTAGGAAGGTGAGGCGAGACCAGCCAGGAAGCTGGTGCCATTACAGTTCTCCTGAATTTCCCCAATTTGCTAGCAGCCAGGGCAGAGGAATGGCGAAGGGAGGGGGAATGGGCAGATGGATTTTCCAGGTAACACCTGGTGAAAGAGGGCAGATACAGTCTCGCACAGAACAATGGGTTTGTTTTGAGTTGCTTGTCAGGAACTGACCTCTTTCCCCTCTCATCCTCTGAGCGTGTGATCCTTGGGGTCCTTGTTTTCATTCTGCTCTCCCTCCCTGAGATAACTTTTTCCTCTCACTTGTCACAGTGACGCATACAGTGTCCATCAGGTCTTCTTGACATCAGTGCCTCTAAGGCTAAGTCCTTGCTGTGGAAAGACTCTGAGGGTGTACTCTGGTTACAGAGGATGGATAATAGTAATTCCTCAACCAGCTGCCTCCTCTTTTGTCAGATACAGCGGCAATGTGAGGGAGAACATGTTCAATTCCCTTTCACTGACCTGCCAAGCACTTTGTGCAGGGCAGGCACACTTAGAAGGCTGGTTATTGCTGGGGTTTGCTTTAGTTCTGAAGAAGGAAAATGCAAGTGCAAGCCTGGTGGGGAGGATACAGCTGCATCCTCTTGAGGGTACAGGCTGCAGCGGATACGGCCCTCCCTGTCAGGGATCTGTTGCTGTTCTACTGGCTGCTTTCTCCGGAAGCCATAGCCGTGATACACCCACTAGGAATGAACATTGCTCACAGCCTCTGTAATCAAAATACAATCTGAACCCACACTTACTGCATGTCCCCTACTCAGAGCCCCTCTGCTGAGATCCCAGCCAAAGCAGTGGAGTGTGGGTAGATGGGAGAAGCAAGCCAAGGGCAGACCTCGGGCTCTGCTATTCACACTGGCCTGGCAAGCTCTGAGATGGGTCCTGATATTGTGTTCATTCTTGCGGCATCCACCACAAGTCTGTCTCTGTCCACACCGTGTTCATGTGCCATTCTAGGCCCTGAAGAGTGAACAACTGCTGGCCGGTCGCTGCTGAGAGATTGCAGCACATTGTGCTGGTACCGTACAGGCGTCACTGTGCTGCTCCGAGGTCGTACTGGATTAATGGTGGTAATAGCACTCCATTTGCTCAGTCCCACCAGTACTGCTGTGTCAGTGTGATGGTGTTACACCCTGCTGACGGGTCAAAGGGGCTGTGCCCAGGATCACACCGCTGCTGTTCCTCTCTTAAGCACAGTGCTCTCCACAGCTTGGATGAACGGACAGCATGTGCCTAGCTATGTCAGCAAGATGCTGCCAAGGGCTGTAAGTGTTGCTTCTTTAGATATTAGGCACCTGATCCTGGGATGGGACATGGGGAAGCTGCTGTAGGCTGTGCTGAGCCCCAGAGAGTCCTGCAGTTGTTAAGGTAGCACTCGCCTCCCCATGATTTCCATGACCTGTCCTCTCCTTCCCACCCTCATGGCCTGCCCCTCTGAAGGAAAGGGCTATTTCCCAGCTGGGCAGCCATCGGAAAACCCAGCTGAAACTAGGACATCTCCCCATCACATCTTCCTGCTGCTGCAGGCCTGTGCTGTAGCTCTGCCCTGCTGTCCTTGCCTATGGGGGCTGAGGAGAGCCGGGCGCCATTTTGTCAGTCAGCCTGAGGTAACGCAGGGAGGTGAGCAAATCCCTGTGCTCCCTTTGTGTCCACATGGATTGCCTTTCTGAAGGGCAGGGATATTTCCCTGCTGGATAGCCGTCTTTCCCCCCGAGAGCTTTTCAGGGCTGCAGGGCTGTGCTCTGCACCGTGCTGTCCTTCGCTCTGGGGGCTGAGGAGCAGCGGGCGCCATCTTGTCAGCCTCAGGTGAGGCATGGAGGTGAGCAAATCCCTGCACTCGCCCTTCATGCACATGGATTGCCTGTCTGAAGGAGAAGGGTATTTCCCTGCTGGATAACCGCCTCTCCCCACCACAGCTTTCCAGGGCTGCAGGCCTGTGCTGTAGCCTGCACCTTGCCTCTGCGTGCTGAGGAGAGCCAGAGCCGTGTCCACGCACAAGCTCACCAGGCGCCATCTTGTCAAGTCAGCATGAGGTGATGCAGCGAGGTGAGGAAATCCCGCGCTTCCCCTGCGTCCACAGCAAGGGCGATACGAGACCTAAACCAGTGTGTGCTATAGTGCCAAATAGTGCCAAGCCTCTCCTCACAGAGGAACAGCAAATGCAGCCTGCTAGCTCTTCCAAGAGGAATGCTCCATGAAGAGGATGGCTGAGAAGCCCTGCAGCCTGTGTGCTGTGAGGGCAGGCAAGACATGCCCGTGGTCCCCGCTGGTTGTAATGCCTGGATGCAGGCCACGTGAATCATCCATCAGCCTCCTCCCAAGATCTCCTCCCTGCTCTCACACTTTGCAGCTGACAGGACTCTGCTTGGCGTCGCTGCCGGTGGGACTGGCCAGCCATCAGGGGCGGCACGGGAGGGCAGAGGGCAGCCATGACCCAGGCTCCACTCTTCAGCGTGTGTTGGCCAAACCTGGGTTTTCTCAGCCAGTCGCACAATTGCCATGACATTCTGTGTGTGTAATGGCCTGCAGTCATGGGAGGCTCTGGACAGGGTTAGTGGGAGCTTGTGTAGATAAAGCTGCATGTAGTATCAAGGATTGTGCATTCACGCATAAAGGAAATACACTGCAGTAAAGTTCCCTAAGTAAATAGTGAAGGTTTTTGTTGTGAAGAGGCAACCTGTGCTACAGAATGCTTTATCCTGATTTAGAGCTAAAATAAAAGAATATGCAGATATAAAAAGAACGAAAGTAAAAGAGAAAAATCAAAAGAATGAAGTAAAGGAGAAAAATCATCACTGTCTGTGACAGCAGAGGGTGGCTTCTCATTCTGTGTGCAGAAAAACAACCCTGCAAATGCCAGCAGCAGCGGAGGTCTCCTTGTGCTTCTCAGGAGCTGTCTGTTAGCAACCCTCACCATGGAAGCAGGAGAATGGGGTACACCTGCCCTGGGCACTACTAAAAGGGAGTGGCTTTAGCCTTCAAATGTGCTTAGTAAAGACCTGTCAGCAAAGCCTCTGCGTGGAAACCCTCCTGGGAAGAGGTCATGAAGGTACTTTTTGCATGTTATTGTTACTGAAATCGCAAAAAGGGGACAAAGAAGGGAAAGGGCTTTTCATTTTTTTTTCTAGTTTGCTTTTAAAACTTGGCTTGGTTCTAATTAGGTGATGCAAATTCTTCAGCTGATCTCTGGGTCTGAGGGGGAATATAAGGTTTTATGGAGCCCGGCGTGAGCTTGTGTGTTTTGTACCTTGTCTCCTAGCAGCAAAAACCACATGGATGTGAGAGGCTGTTTTATGATCCGCCAGGGCTGTTGTTGGACAGGCTACAGTGAGCAGAGTTATTCCAACCATGTTGGATTGCTGTTCCCTCCCTCTTTCTTTCTCATTTCCCCCCTCTGTCCCATCTTTTTATTCCTTCTCTCTTTTCCTCTTTTCTTTCCTTCTCCTTTTGTTTTGTATTTTTCCTCCTCACCTGGCAAATGTCAGAGAGGATGGAGGCTTCCATCTTAAATGTGCCAGAGCTCTCTGACTGGATTTGGCATCAGCATGCTTCTCATCTCCCTTGCAAACCCTTTTCCCTTGCTGGCTAGGATTACACCAGGCATTTCTAAAGAGGCAGTGAACTATGTTGGTTACTCTTTCAGTTGCTCATCTCTTTAGTGTTTTAGAAGAGGAAAAAAACCAACCCAAAAAACAACAACTTTGTGCTCATGCTGTGCAGCAACTTCCGTCAGAGGATTTCTAAGCAGCCTGGCAAACACTCATGAGTTCAGCCTCACAATGCCCCTGTGTAGGAGGGAAGGGTTGTCATCTCTATTTCACAGCTGGGGAAACTGAGGTGTGGGGAAGCTAGAAGATTTGCCTGGGCACATACAGTGTCTCAATTCCACCCTGACCTGGGTTGACTTCCCTTCTTGGTGTTTTAACTTGTTCAGGTTGATTCTGTTCTTGCCTTTCCCCTTCTTACACTCTGACCACAGTTCTTCCTGCCAGTCAGTCTGGTGGCTTTGCAAGTTGTGATAATAGAAATAACACCCGCTCACCTTTTCTGTGTTATCCTACTCCCAAGCAGTCCTGGGAAGACCTATTCATTGAACCACATCATTTCCTTTTTGTTGGAAAAGAACTTGTAACTGCTCCTGCCAGAGAGAGACAACTTCAGATCTACATCAGAGCATCATAACAGCCCTCTGCTACCTTTGTATTTCACGTCGCTTTCCTTATGCTGCCTTTTTCCTCTTATTTTCTGCTTGTTAGACTCATGCAGCAGAATTAAGTATTGACAGATAGTCCTGCATTTAGCACCACTTCTGATAGAGCCATTCTGTGTAAGGACAGTATTGAATTGTTCCCCCTGGCTTTGGAAATAACCACCTGCACAATCTTTTCAGCTCACCTGAAGTTCAATCCAAAGAAAACTGAAAGAACAGTGAGTGTTTGCATGGGCTTTGGAGGCCTTTGGGTCATAATCCAAACCACATACTGAAAGATTTTGAGGGCTTTTGAGTAAGAACCTTCCCTGCCATTCCTTTCAATTCACAGAGCTTCACACCACCAGTAACTCCCAGCATCTTCACTGTTCTGTAAAACACAGAGGAAAAAAATCCCGGCAAAGGAAATGCAACTTCATTGCAACTTCCTCTCCATGGAATGCTTTTGGGCTATTCTATGAGCTGCCACCCACAGTTCTGCATAAGACTGACATCATGAGTCATGGCAGAAGGGAGCAGAAAGCCTGAGGCATGGACCAGAGCGTGGATTTGTGCTTAAAGGTGCAGTGCTGAGATATGGCACTGGCTCCAGACAGTGATGCAGACACAGGACACAAGTCATGGTTACGAATGAAGAGCTGATAGCATCAGATAGGAAATGTGAGTGTCCCTCAAAAGACAATGTGTGACCCAGAAGTGATTAATTGTGTTGGTTACAGAGAGGGTAATTTTCACAGCTGTTATCGCTTAACTTGTTTTAGCCTGGATTTAGGCCCTTTGTCTGTCTGCATGTACAATTATTGGCCTATTGCAAATGAGTCTGACGGAGAGGAAAAGGTTCCTAAGCCATTAAGTTCCTGCAAGTTCTATTGAAATGGCACCTGGTCAAGGGCAGGGATGCTTTTTGTGATAGTCTTTACTGGGAAAAGTTGACTTCTGAGTTCAGTTCCTAAGAACTACCTCTAATACGCGGCTGGTCTTTGTAAATACAAAGAATTGTTCGCTTGCTGCTCGTTACAGATTGAGAATCGATTTGACTTTTAGGCTAATTCACACCCATCACTTGGCTGTTAAGTCTTTTGGCTCCCTGTCCCCTGTCTGATGCAGTCAGGGGTGTAACATACTTCTGATTTGATTTTCAAAGACGCTGTGCACATTGCATGCCATGAAGCTACAAGGACCTAGAGTTGCTCATCATCACTGAAGCCCATAATAGGAATTTATGTTCTCAATCCATTGTGTATACTGTACCTTCTATCCAAAGACCTCTTGCACATAATACAGGATAGAGAAAGAATTACCACCTCCATTTATATATCTGGGGAAACTGAGATGCAAAAGGTCCCACAGGGAGCCCACAGTAAAGCTGGAAAACAAATTCATGGAAATCTGATTCCTTTTCTTCCACCTGGCATGTTGGACCTCACAGGCAAATGCTCGTGAAGAATCAGAATAGTGAAAAGGCTTTTGTCACAAGCCTGAAACCTGGCATTGATGCGAGAAAAAGAGTAAACCAGAAGAAGGCTCACAGCATGCTTGTAGTCTACCTTGCATTATTTCCTTAAACATCTATTACTTACCACTGTCAAAGAAAGATGCTGGCTAGAGATCTGTGTGGCATTCTTTATGGAGCAGGAAGAAAACACAAATAAGCTTTGCGCCTTCCTGCCCTTCAGAGAGGGAAACTTTGCATTGTCCCTGTCTTGCTGTAAGTGGAAACAGACTGCTCATGGAAAGAAAGTCTGATCTGAGATGAAAACATCTGGCTCAGCTCAGTCTTATCCAGCCCAGGCTGGGATTTGCACCAGTTGTTATCTGAATCTTGTGAATGCTTGTTTCTATTCTGCCAAGGTTAGCACCAAGCTTTTATTCATAGTGGGGATGCTATTCACAACATGCACATCAAGGCAAGAATGGGGAGGATTTGGCTGATTGTGGTGAAGGCTGATTGCAATGACAGTTATGTTTCATCATCATTAAACCAGAGGCCAAACTGCAACATATCAGTGTCTACATAAATACATGTGGTTCAGAGATGCCCATTTCAGTCCTGGATACAAAGGACATGAAGGTGAGGAGGCCTGTCTGTAGCTTCCCAGCTGATTTTGGGCCAGGCAAAACATTATCTGTACATGTCCTGAATATTAGGGTATCAACTCTACCCCAGACAGATGGCTACTTGCATCCAGTGGCTCCTTTGCTTCCCAGTAGCGTGGAATTGGCCAGGATTTATTTGCCACTACCAGAGGAAAGGTCTGTGATTAATTGTTTTCCCTGTGCAGCCAGTTTTCTATGTGTGAGACAAATCAGGTCACAAGTCAGCCAGAGCAGGAAGTTTGCAAAAGACACAGACCCCAAAGAATTTGCCTGCTTTGCTTGTGACCATAAGGATGCATGATTCAACATGTTAGAGGACTGTAGCCCAAGGCACAAAATCTCAGGGAGATTTTGAATGGAATGCTGCTCTCATTCACACTGGTATAAAGCTGTCGGTTCCTTCTTGGTGATTACAGAAGTTTAACTGGCTCCTTCCTGGTATGAATAAATCACCAGCTGAATGATGGGGAGAATCAGCAGAGTTCAAACCCCAGTGTTTGCTCCTTGCTCCTTTCTGCCAAGTTTAGATCACTGGATGTACATATGATTCCTGCACATAGCTGATGGCCAAATGCCACCCAAGCTAAGCATCAGAGACAGAAAAATCAGCTTTGCTTCAAAAAGAGAAGAACAAGCATGGAAAATCCCCCTAATTATTGAGAATTGCAGCCAAAACCACTTGAAAACAGAATAGTTCATGCTGGTTAACTGGAGTTCATAGTTTGAAAATGTTGTGTTTAATTAGCAAATCACTTTCTTAAGGTCACACAGACAAATTGGCATAAAATACATCATAAGTCCACAGCAAGAGGATATGTGAGCGCTGCTGGAAGCAAGCTGAATGTGCAGGAACCTCAATGGAGGTGTGTTGTCTTCGGAGCCCTGTAGCAGCTGGTGCTTTACATTTATGCAAAAGGGACCCTTTTAAGAGCAGAGGGGACACTAGAAATGTCAGAGGAGCACAAGTGTTTCATGTATAGGAAGTCATCTAGCTCTGGGTTCTTGTCGAAGTCCGTCCGACTGAATTCATAGTGAACAGGCATCCACCACCCATTTCTTCCTCCCTTCCTGGGACAGTGCTTTACTGGAGATAATCCAGGGTTCGTACTATATGAATTATTGTAGGAACTATGAATCTGTTCCTCTAGACAAGACTTTCTAAGGCTTCCTGTTTCTGAAGGGAACAAAGTTTGCCCCATTAAAGTGATCAAATCCAACTGCATGGTATGTCTGCCTGCTGACATCAATGTATTGATACCACAGATGGAACTGATCCAGTCCCTCAGACTGGATCATCTCAGTGTTTCTGAAGTGATTTATACTAACAGCTGGATTCACTTTCCTTGCTGCTCTCTCCCTTTGGTTTTGTTCTTTCTTGCCTCTTTATCTCACTTTACACTCTTCCTCCCCACACAGGTCCCCTGCTCTGCCCCCCTCTTCTGTCCCCCTCCTTTTCCACCACATGTGAAGAGGATGACATCCTCCTGCAGCCACCTTGGAGGCTTCTGTCTGTGCTGTGAACAGTGCAGCTTCCTGACAAAGAGAGGGCCAGACAGTGCAGCGGTTCATTCCTCCTGCCCTGGCTGCGCTTCAGAGAGCTGCGGCAGACAGACTTGCGCGAGCGGTGCTGCCCACATGGCTTTGTGCAGCAGCAAGAACAGGCTGTGACTAATCAGGATTACACCACAATTAGAGAAAAGACACAAGAGAGAGTGCCCTGTGTGAGGAACAGAAGGAATGGCCGTGAGGTCCCTGAGGCCCTAATCTGCACAAATACTGCTACAGTGCTCTTCACCTTCAGGCATTGCACGTATTTTCAGTGTTACTGCTGTGCATCTCAAGCAGAAAATTGCTGCCCTTTGTATAGCTCAAGCAGGCAAAGAAATTACAGTTTTCTACATGCAGGGGAAGAACTAATCTGGTTTATCAAGGTCTTGTAAATGTTTTAGGTAAATTGTTTGTGTCTTGCTTCTAGTTCCACTTTCCTGCATATTTGCCCAGCCTCTCCAAGCTGTTCTGGATTACTGCCTGTGCTCGGATCTCAGGAGACCTGGGAGCAGTTGTTAGCAATGTGTATATGTGCTGGCCCATCTTAGACACTCCACCTATTCAGTAGCGGCCAAAATATGCCATGCAGCTGCTCTGCTTTGTTTTTCATGCTCTGCCTGCCTACAGTTTCTTTTCTGTAGCAAAGGCAATTGTATTTCTTTTTGTTTGGCTCATATGCAGCCAGTTACAGAGAAGCAATATGAAGAAACATGATTCAATACAATGGTGTTGTACACTAGCCTTTAATGCCTGACTCTGTCCATCCTGCTAATCCCTGGAGTGCTCCCTAGCACAGGACATTGCACCAACAGAAAGCTTCCCAACTGTTTAAAGAAATACCTCCTCATTGCTCTGTGCTACAAGAAAACATGTGCACTTGTATTTTCTTTCACTGAAATGTACTTCTTTCATTCACCTGCATTCACAAAAGGGACTGAGAATGTTTGTGTGCAGTGAAACAAGACAGAAAAGAGAATGCTGTACAGTGTGTGGGGATTTATTTCAGTTTCATTCCCACCAGAAATACTTCATCTGGGGGGAGAGGGGAATATCACTTCTGTATAAAAGCCCCTGGCCACCCACAAAGGGAGAGCCCAAAAGGCACCTTTCTTTCTGCTATATAATGTCTTCAAATCCTCCCAATTCATCAGAGTAAAGATCCAAAGGGAGCAACACGAAGCTTGCTATTACCATCTTTCTGTGCTAGGGTTCTCTAGCAAAGGCTGCTGTGCTGGCCAGATGACAGAGCTGGCAGACACCTAACATCCACAGCTATTACACAGTGTTGGCACCCACAGTGAGTACCAGCAAATAGCACTGGTGCCATTCTGGGCATTTCCTGGATTGTGCAGGAGGGCTTTTCGTAACTTACTGTCAGGGTGGGATGTGCTGGTTGATCAGTACAAATGCAGCTAGAGATGTCCATTGCTTTCTTCTCATTTCATGGCATCCTGCAAGTCTGGCATGCAAATATTCCCTATGCTCTAAGCTAACCAGAGAGGGAGTGCTCAGACCAGAAGCGTAGGTAGCTGGACTGCTACTCTCTCATTCTACTCCCTACCACAAGACCCAGATGGATCCTCTAAACCCACTGAGCATCCATGTAGTAATTAAAACAATCCTGTAATCAGTGTTCTCACTTTGCTTGCCAGTTAGAAATATTTTATCCTGATTCCACCAGGTACTTTATCACCTTGTACAGGCTCATCGTCTGCCATGTCCAAACTGGACTTAGAAATTGTATAGCAAGAACAAAAGGGTTGTGCAGATCCTATACATAAACATACTTTGTTGGTCTAGTTTAGCCTATGCTTCCTTAGTAGGATTAGGAAGAACAGTATACGGTGCTTCAACAGCATGACTTTTCTACTGCTTCATTTATGCCTCCTACTCTACTTATCAAAAACAGGCTAGATTTGATTCTTCTCCTTGCCATACTTGAACAGTAGCTTTTAAAGGACTCCATCCAAACGCCCACTGATGTCAAGGAAGAGTTTCTTGTAATTCACGAGCAGATAATGGTTGATTGAATTAACTGTAATTAGAGCAGATACTCTGTCAGTATTTGCTGAAAAATGTCAATCTTGATTTCAGGGTCAATCTTCATTCTTGCACATAGCATAGAATGACCTTATCACAGAAGGAATTACAATGTCAAAGCCTCAGATGCAATACAGCAACTTCTTTACTTCATGCAGAAAGCCATTAACCATTTTCTCCCATATTCCTTTTAAAACTAGTCCAAAGCACACTTTTTTTTTTAATAAAGTCATGCTTATGTACCTTTTATTTTGATGGAGGAATATGAGCAACGTGAGCCCAGCAGAAGCAAACCCTCCTATTTGAGAGGAGGGTTTTGCAAGGCTGCTGTCAGGTATTGCTGCAGCTCATCAGCCACAGAGCTGGGGCAGTTTCCAGTAAACACAGTTTCAGTCTCTCACATGCAAGCTCTAGACAGACTAACCACAACCACAGGCTACAGCAACTGTGGCAGCGGTGGACAGGAAACCAGGAGCATCTGGCCTTTGACTTCCTTTAAAGAGATTTGGGGTTAGGTTGTTCTCTTTTTTCCCTTTTCCCTCTCTGTTGGCTTTCACTTCTGCTCAGTCCTACCAGGAGGCAGACAGGACTTAAAACCACACAGGAGACACGCTGGGGTCAGCCCAACCTCTGCTAGGCCTTCATGAGGTTGGCATTGAGAAAGAGAGGGCTTACTCCTGACGTGGCCTTGTTAGGGTCATTTTTACATAGCCTTTCTCCTTCTCCTCAGCCAAAGGAGTCAATGTCTGTGCAGTTTCCATTTTCCCTTGCTCCTCAAGTTGAACGCACCCTTCCCTGAGGACACAAAACCAGCTCCATTCACAAGATGCTTCTTGGGCAGTTAGTACTCTGCCTGGGCAGGATGTCACCATGTCAACTAGCCAAGCGAGTCTCTTTGTCTGCATTATTTTGCTGCTTCTTCCTGGCTGATGGAGCTGTGGTTTATTTACTTATTAGTATACTTTTTGAAGTACAGGATCCTGCAGAAAGAATGCAATCTAGTAAACACATTAGGAACAGGGATCATGCTGAGGCTGAATTAGGCTAGCTCAGTATAAGCAGTATTTAACAGTTACTGAGGAGTGTTCAGGTGTAGACCCCCAAGGATGTCTGTATCGTTGCTGTTACCGTAGTAGGGAAACTGAGGCACGGATCAATGAGTTGACTCATTGAATGGCAGTCAAAAGGCCAGTGTAGTTAGGGATCAAGCCACAGTCTCTTGAACTGCAGCCCAGAGCTCTCTTCAAAGAGACACAGTGCTGCTGGGTTTGGGTGTTACCCAGTTTTTATGTTGCTCTGTCTGCACAGGAAGCAGTTTGCTCAAGACGTGAATAAACGTGAAGAGAGCTGGAGTTTGATGGGGGGTTTTTTTCTTTCTAAAGGACAGTCTCCCAAAATAAATGTTCCCTTGAGTCAGTTTGAGCTCTGGTAGGAAGAGTTTCCACAGAGTAAAGACCTTTGCCATGAGAAGCGTACGAATGGGTGAGTCAAAACTTAAAAAAAATAGCCCATGATCATATAACTTGCTATATTAGGAGCCTGTGTAATTGAGTCTTCTGCTCAGTAACTTCTGAGAATAGCTGGTATGGATATCTCAGAGGAAAACAGAACCTTGTACTCCCTTTTACCTGCCCCTGGATCTCTAGAAAAGAGAACTGTGTACTGTTAATTTCTCTGTAATCTCAGCTGTGTCTTTGGGACAAGCATTATTACCCTTCCAGCCTTTGATCCCTATAAATGTCCTGATCTCATGTTTGGCTTCCCAGCTGAGGTTCCCATAGGCTGTGACCAAGGACTGCTCAACACATGCAGCACTGCCTTTTCCTCAGTGGATTCACTGATTCCTCCGCTATGTTTTTTCCCTGGGCTTGGGGAGTTTGTCCTGAGTACCTCAGTATTGAGACTTACCATCACTTATTCACTTCTCTCTATACTGACTCACTAGTATGACCTGACTATAGCTTCTTTACTGAGCACAGTGCTTAAATAACACTAATTATTGTCATAAGGACAGCATTGGTTAGGCACCTCCCTATTCTATGTCAGAATGCACTTTCCAAACCATGGTGGCAGAACAGAAGAGGATCCCCATGAACAGCGTCACCATTAAAGTGAGTGTCTGTATGTCTCTGTCCTTGCCACACAGCAGAAATGAAAGGGAACAGGAGTTGAAGAGGGAAAAACCTCAGAAAGATAGGAGTTAATAATGATGCTGACACCTCTAGGAAGGGAGGGGAGAGTGAGACAGACAAGGGTAGGAAATGCAGCTTCCTGATAGAAGAACTTTGGCTAACGTTTGCTGTGAGTAATGCAGAATTAGTGGCCCCTGTCTGGTAGCTATTTATAACTCCCCTGCAACGATTCCCTTATCACAAGGCCACGGTCAGTGTCTCTGCACCAGGCAGGGGCAGGAATCAAGTCAGAGGTGGTGTTTTTGCAACAGGAATAAGTGAATTGCCAAGAACCCCACTGTCCTCTGAGTGAGGCCATGCTCCAGCAGTATACATGTGTTCAGAATGAGAGAAAGGACCCTTGTGCTACCCACATGCTGTGTAGATCAAAGGAATTAAATACAAACTGTCACAGCTCTTCACCAAAGCACACAGAGCCAAGACACTGCCCCTTTTGGGAAGCGCTCCCTAATCAGGCTGGGAGAACATGAGGTGAAAGGTTGTCAGCAAGTGTCTTGTTGGGACATTGCTGACCTGTTATGATATGACCATATGTGTCTTGAAGTTCACAAGAGCTGGCTAAATAGATTGCCCATAGTGTAGAAAGGTGTTCTTGCCTTATGGTGTATTTTACTAGCTGAAAATGAGAACTGTACAAAACTTAGATGTAAAATTCCTAGAAAAATGGTAGGAGACAAAAGGGAGCTCTTTAAAGCAGAGTTAGCATTGTCTTGTGTGCATTTATGGATTTCTCAGGAATCTTTAACAACAGAAAGTGTGTCGGATCTAGTTTGTTTATATCACTTCCTTCTCAATACTAAGAATTCCCTAGTAATCTTTTCCTGCTGCTAAAGTTGTGCTGCACTGCTTAGCAGTTTTACATACTATAAACAATGTTCCTCCTTATTCCTGAGCTACATCTTACACCTGACTTTCTCCTCGAACCATGAGATCAATGTAATTAGTACAATAACCTGGAAGTCCCTAGCTGTGAAACAAGCGGAATGTACTCACAGACCTGAAAACTCCATATAGGTACTACTTTCCTGTTAGCTACTTACACCTATATGGGTGAAGATCCCTTAGTAGCAGTGAAGTTTCCAAAGAAGCTTGACAATTTCCCTTTTCAACCAGTCAGCAGCAAATTATCTGGGAAGAAATGTGTTTGGAATAAGGAAAAACTTTCAACTTACTATTTAACGTGTCTGGTGCAGGCAAAAACTCACTGTGAGCTTAGAGCAGCTGAACAAAGAGCAGCTGAAGTCCAGAGCCAGCAAAGGATAGAGGAAGCAGCAATTGCATTTTGTAGATTGCAGAGATACCCAGGCACTGGAGAGAGCAAATGGAATTCTAGAGATTTTTCATGTGCGAATGGATATTTCCTTTGAGAGGCTCTAGACTAAATAATCCTCTTCTTGTCTAAATGGACAACATATTCTGCTGACCTGGCAGCATCCTTTCAGCCCAGCACAAAACAAGTAATGCCCTACAGCTGCTTGAGAAGGATAAAAAAGGGGGAGGAAGAGGATGAGGCATGAGTCAGGTTGATCTTTATCATTTCTCCTCCTCTCTCACACATTTCTCTTTCCTATTTTTCATACCCAGAAAGTCTCAACACTTTGGTTAATGTCATGCTGGAAGTCTTGGATAAGGGGGACAGCACTTTTCACCTTCATGTGTCAAAGTGCAGATGGGTTGCATCTTGTGGAGCAGCGTGGGGTACTCACATGTTTGAACCATGCGCTCAGCAGTAGCCTGAGAAGGGTGCAAGTACTTTTTCAATAGAGGGGAGAGTCTTTGGCTCTTTGCAGCTGGGAGGATACAGTGCACAAGCTGCCAGGAAGGATGCTGATGTAGTTGTTAACCACTTCTTGCAGGAGAATGAACTGGGTGACCTCTCAAATGCTTATTCTGGGATGAGATGGTTCAGTACCCTCACACTAACACTTCCCCCTCACAGCTGTATTTATGGCTGTCAGAGGAGGTGTTTGGCCCACGGCGATGGGCAGTTGGTCACTGCACTGCTCACTTCTTTCTCTGTCTAAATCCAGTCCAAGTGCATGGGCTGACATAATTTCTTATGGATCAGATGGGCATGAAAGGACAGAGACCATTCTGTCATTCATAGCACTCATGACTGATAAATGAGGCCTTCCACCAGAAAGTTCCTGAGATCTGCAAGTCTCTGGACTGTATTTAGTCTGCCTTTCTCCCTCCAAAGACTAGATGCTGCAGAAACCAGTCTCTGCTGACATTCCCTTTCACTCCACAGAGAAGGCAGCAGGTACTTGAAAGCAGAGCTCCCTGGCATCCATGCAATCCCTTGCAAAGTTGACATACAAAACTGTATCTCTAAGTGGGAGGTGTTTGCCCCACAGTTTAAGTGTGGCACAGCACAGATCTGGGGGCCAATGCTCACAGCAGAGTAAGGCTAATCTCACAGATTAGGAGAGCCTCCTCAAAAACCTGCTAGGGAGAAGGGATATCTTCCTAGTGAAAGCATTGAAGGATTTGACTCTTTGACCTTTCTCTGACCTTTGGAATGAACTAACATTTGGTCAGTATGCTTTCTGCTTGGATAATCCATCTCTGAGTGACAGTGACATCTCTGTGCCCAGGGCAGAGGTCTGTAGGACAGATGTTTGCCCAGTGCGTGGGATTCTCAGGAGAAAGTGTGTTGGTGCAAGCTATCATTAAAGCCAATTATGTCTGTAGAAGTTTCTTTCCGGGTGGAAGGTTGAGGTGTTTCATGACATGTAAGTCACAGAAAGGACACAGATGGGTATTCACTGGCACACAAGTCCAACCTTACTCTTCCCTTTCTGCTCCCCCACCATCACCTGCAGAACAGGTTCTCCCCACCTAGAGGCAGTAACCTAAAACCCTCTGTAGCAAGATGAAGAAGAGGGAAGAGCCATCATGTCCTGCTCTTGATGTGACACTCCTTTCCCTGAAGGCATGAAGGAAGATTTGACAGGAAGACTTCCTTCACCCTGTTATCATTGACTGATGTTGTCACTTTGCCTGGCTGTCTCAGCCAGCCTATCTCAGAGGGTGTCCATCTTCCAAGAGGCTTGGGACATTAATAGCCACTAGACATGACTTAGCCGCGCTATAATAACAAACCAGAGCACTGTCTGGTGCAGCTAAAGCAGTTAAAAAACCCTGATTCCTGTATCAATGGCAAGACAGAATCCAAACCATCTTGTGAGCATACTCTAAGGGCGCAGTTTGCACAAGGAAGCAGAGAACTGGCTGAAAGCTCTGCCTCCTGGGCAAATAAAACACACGGTGCTTCCATCCTCTATCAGCACAAGAGCTCAAAGAGGTCCATAGATATTAATCCTCTACTAGATCAATTTTATCCACAACCAGGCTAAGATTCTGGAACAAATCAGAACCCGGCTGAACCCAGGATACTACTCTATTTCCTCAACTAGATCTTTAGCTGACATTGTCAGCTCAGGACAATGTTGCCCAAACCTTGCTTGATAGTGGACTGCATCTATGTTGTGAGAAATTGACTTGCAAAGAGCTGCTGAGATTGCATCTCGTTATACTATATATACTACGTATATGTATGTAATGCCTTACTCCCTCCCAGCCCGAGCAGCCTGCAGGCTCACAGTACTCATGTGCTCTTGCATTCATGATGCAGCACAGATGCTGACTCCTGTTACTGCCATGAATTACATAGTTCTTAGACTTGTGAGAGAGTTGCTGCCACTCAATCCACTGGACAGTGTTAAACTGGCAGGAGAGTTTCATCATGAATATTAGCTGCTGAATATGGACATTTTTGCTGTTGTGATTGAATGGACATTTGCTTGCATCTCAGGCAATAGCTGAGCCAGCTCCTCACTCTTTTCATCTCTTGTGGCAACAGGTAAAATGACATTTATTCCTGCAGAAGTGTGGTCACTTTAGTGTCTTGCAGAAGATTAGATAGTGATCTTAACTCCTGTTGTGTCCCATTCTCAGAACCCCTACTCCCACTGATAGGGCAGCTTCTTCCCATCCCCAGGAAGCTGTGACTCCTGCCCCTGGGGCTGTGGTACCCTACATTCAGCACTTGGATGTATAAATAACGTCGCGCCTCATGGTGTTTGAATGTTGTTTATACCCCACTGCCTGCCACGTCATGTGCCAAGATTATAAATATGCTACTGAGTCTAGACTGTGTCTAAACTTGGCATTTGGTAACCAAGTTCATGAGAAGAGCAGTTTCATCCATTAGCACAAAGGGGGTGCCCCAATGTGTTTGATCATGGGTCCAGAGACGACTTGGCAAGAGACTTCTCCTCCTGCCATGCCAGAGTAGCACTCACCCTGTTTTCTGAAGGGGCCTTGGAAACTCTCTTCCTCCCCTTCTCCAAAGCTACTGGGCACCCAGCCCAAAGGAAATACCTCACCTTATCCTTTCCTGATGTGCTTCAATGCACCATTGAGTGCAAGAGGCCCAAAACATCACAGACTCACCTTCACTTCTGGGCAGATCGAAGCTGAGGCTGGGTTTGGGCTGGCAAGGCAGACTGAGATCCTGGGGAAGGGGTGAACTGCTGCAAGACTGAGTTGGAAAGGAAGAACAAAAAAGCATTTAGTTGTCTGTTCAAGCTGTGCTGATACAGCTGCATCAGGAACCTCTGCTGGTAAATGCAGAGTCACAGGCAAAGTTGATGTATTTTCCTCATGCAACATGTAATTGATAATACGTATTTCGACTAAGGACAGTGAACCACTTAAGGCCAATGTGTAGCTATGTCAGGGAGGCTACATGAACTCTTTCCCACTTCTGCGTTTTGTTTGAGGCTAAGAGCACCTTTGGCATATTGTGGGGATGTTATGTGATGGATGAATGACAGAACAGAGTATCACATCTCACATCAGAGCACTGGCTGTACATATATTTTGTGCCAAAGCTGAAATCTTTCTGGACCATAACCTTAGGAAGCAGAGTGTTGAAGCCTGCTTGATTCCATAGCTGGCTCACTGCTCCTCTTAGCATTGCTCCTCTCTAATTCACAAAGGACACAGCATTCCTTGAAGGAACAGGACAGACTTTCTGTGGCTTGACTGTGAATGTGGAATGTCTCCATGTGGCTGTGGCATGTAGGCAGACAGGGCTCCCAGCAGCAAGGAGCCTAGAGCTGACAGTCAGTCCCTGAGAAGTCCCTGATGGTTTATAGGACGCAGTTAAGCTTCCACAGGATTTAGAAAGGTAGAGCAAGTGTGCAGCCATTCTGGGAGCACTTCCTTTTATGCTACATCACATCCCATTGGATTCTTGCATGGATCCAAACCAGCCCCAAGTGGGTCCAGCTGCTTTAAGCAAGTCCAAGAAGGCAAAGCTGAATGAAAAAAAGAAAGGAAGTAAAATGGGTCAGTGATGACTTTGCTGAAGTATGAATGTCCCGTAGCATGAGGCACAGGGAGCCAGGCACAGTGAAAGGGCAGGCTTGGGAACAGTGGAATCAGGATGCAGAACTCTGAGCAGGACATGGGTCCCACCCAGCGGGTGCTTGGTACTGGCTGGGGCCTGGCTAATGGAGGCATCACCCTCCCCTCTGGGGCACAGCACAGCAGCTGCTGACACTGGCTAAGGTGATGGAGTTGCTTTAGCAATGGGGGATGAGCATTTGGCCATCAACAAAAGGAAATAGGGGCAGATTCTGTCTCTGCCATGATGCTAGGGAAGGTCATTCAGGACTTGATTTCTTTCTGGTCCCATCAGTTTTGTTTGCTGACAACTCCAGCTCTTTTTGGGTTGAGCTGCAAGGATTACAGAGGTCTTGCCTCGACACTTCTCTTGCTCTCAAAGGGGAACAGAAGACAAAGATATGCATGAGAAATCTCTTTCATGGAAAACTAGAGGGGATACTGGTACCTTGATCCCCGCACTGTGCTTCTATACCCACTCTGGGGTTAGTCTTAGAAAGCAAAGCAATTATCTCTAACTTGATTGCAGTTGTCCTGGCAAAAAATCACTCAGCTCTTCAGTAATGTGAAAACTGCTGCCATTCATGGAGTTAAACATTCCCTCATATCAAGGATCCCAGCAGGGGGACAGTAAAAGGAACTGAGTAACAGCTCAAGCAGACATACTTTGGAACCCCACCGGCATCTCATGGTATTTAAAACCACTGAAGAATTCTCAAGGATTGCTTTGCCAGTGCCTGAGTGGGAGCAAGCATCCAAAATTTCTGCTGGTGGGAGATTTCCACGCATTCAGTATAAAAGGTGTTACCTGCGTACTCGCCTCCAGAATACCTGATGGTCCTTTTGATGCTGATACGATGTGAGATCTGGCCCATATCAGACATGACTTGTCACAGAAGTGCCACCACACTTAAAGATGCAGGTCTCAATGTGGCAAGATGGCAAATCCTGATCTGGTGTGGCTCTCCTGCAACCTCACAGTGAGTCTGAAGTGTGCCAAAGATGTATGTTCTGAGTTGCTCAGGGGCTGATCCCTCACTCATTGACTTGGGGTGAGGAAAGGAGGAATAGGAGAAGAAAAATAAAGGTTTTTGGGGTGCTGAAAGCCCCCAGCAGGCACCTCACTGAACTGTAACGACATACTTGGGCAGGATGCATGTCTGTTTGCAGGCACCACTGAAGTGTGAGCTGGAGTGTAACTGATGCCCCACAGGTGACAAAACCAAAATAGCCCTCTGCAGGTTTATGGGCACAGGGGAACTGAAGTGTTAAATGGCTCTGGTTTGCCTGTTTGACTTGTCTCCTGACCCCTGCTCCAGCAATGACCTGTGGCACCAGAGGCACAGCACTTGCCTCTTGCCCTCTTGCATGTCAGTACTTGTAACCTGATTTGCTCTTTGTTTCCTTGTGTGTTAGGTCGAAAGTACATGCAAGGCACCGTCACAAGTCCCATTTGCTCCTTTGGCAGCCCCTCATTTCGGTCTTGCTGTACCAAGCAACATGCAGATGTGTTTGTTTTGTTTCCTGTTAGCAGGTTGAGCCTCAGCATTGTGTTTTGACCTGGAAGACGAGCACATTTGATACAAAGGCTGTAGCAGGGACACCAGACTTGATACTATGTCCTTTATACACATTATACTTCTTGTGACTTCAGTTAGTGAGGTGCCTGTGTTAGCAGCACAGGATTGCTGAGTGCCTGCCACAGCCTCATTTCAGCTCCTTAACCCCTTCCATGGACTGAAAGGCTCTGTGTGTGTTGAGTTCCTGTATCTCAGCTCAGGCTGTGGCTCAGCAGGACACAGTATGTACTGCAGGCTTACGTATTTGGTTCTAAGTACTCTAAGTGTGCATCAGAGGACATACGCTTGCTGGAGGAGATTTTGGGAGAGGTAGGGAATAGGTACCAATGGGAGTGGTGTGAGCTGGGCTGCATTTGCCTCCTGGCTCTGCACATGTTTGGAGAAGCCAAAGGGTGTGAGAGGTGGGGGAGATGCTGTGGATTTTGTAAGGCACTGTGTGCTCAGTGAGGTGCCTGCCCAGGAATCTGGCTGGGGATGTTTTGGATTGGCTCTCCAATATTCTGGGATGTCCTGGAGAGGCTGCAGAGCTCATTTCCTCAGCGCCTGGCACAAAGTCTGCTTCCCAGCTCTCCAGCAGCCATGCGGAGCTGCAGGGAGGCCACGAGGTGAGACATGTTTGAGCTGTTACCTGGGCAACAGCTAAACACTGACTTCAGATAATAAGTGTAAAATAACTTAGCATCGGGGCAGAGGGGGGCTGCCCCTGCTCCCAGGGAGCCCCATAAAATCCACAGTGAAAAGCTACTTGTGCAGCCAAATTGGCTGAAGCTCAGCCTGTGCTCAGAGCTCTTGATAAACTGTACCCAGGCAGAGGCACTGTGGTGTCCTGGTCCTTTCAGGTGGGCTCCTGTATCATCATATCCAGCCACCTGCTACTGCCTCTGTTGTCTGTGGCTTTATTGAGCCTTTGGATGGCTCCATGAAACGCATCCAAGGGGAATGATTTACACACGGACTGTTTCCCAAAGATCCTCAAGGCAGTACAGCCTCTTAACACATCCTTGCAGACTCTGAGCAGCAATCTGCATCCCTTGCACACAAAAGCTTTGCTAGACTTTAGTCAATGATAGGTTAATTTATTGGTTCATCCTTGAAACTAACAGCAAAAGAAAAAGCTCCAGGGCAGGTTGCAACTCTGCTGATGTTGGTCCATTAGGGCGGCTGGGAACCGAATGTGACTTCGTTCTGCATGGAAATAGCTTGGGTGCTATAAGCATGGCTCAGCCATGGCTTGCATCTTGCTTTGCTGTGGCTGAAGTCTGGCTGGAATGGGAAGCAGCAAGCTGTCCCTGGGTTTTCAGATGCCTCAGAAATGGGACGTAGGAAATAAAAAGCAGCAGCCTGTGGAGAAAGGGGCAGCCTCTCTTCCCTATCTTCTGTGCCTGTACTTCTGGATAAAAGGGACCAAGGCTTCCTGCAGCTAAGCCCTCCATGCCCAGACCTGTGATCAGTTCTTGCACAGTTCATCAGATGCACGGGCTGCATCAGCTGCTGCTGGATGGTGACTGCAGTTTGCTCTGCCTGTCTGCATTGTGTTACCTAGGGGCACTTTGCACAAGCAAGAACCAAATTGAGGCAGAGATCTTCCTGTTAGCTTGGTCGCGCAGCACCTCGCAGGCTGAGGGCCCAGGTCCATGACAAGGTCTTTAGGCACAAAAGCAGTACCATGACAAATTAAGGGGTCTTGTACAGTGTGTATACCATGACATAAACTTGTACCTAAGCACACAACCAGTCTGCATCATGTACATGTTACAGCACAGGACTTAGTGTCTGTGTGCTGCTCCTATATTTACTGGAAAAACTCTTGACGAGTGTAGGGTGTATAATACAGTCATTAAAAGTTCCTAGCACTGTTCTGTCTCTATAGTAAAGCTGGCCCTGGTGCAGTGGGGACTCACTTCCAGACAGATGGAGCTGTAGCATTAGGTTGTCATGGGAGGGATGGGATTATATTTGACAAGCAGCATGAGGTCACTTTCTCAGTCCCCTTTGGGTGGGATATATCAACAGGCTGCTGTTTGCCTTGCATGCAGTGACTAATGTATTTTTTAAGGTCTTCTTATGCTTCCCCTTCCCTCTTAACTCATTCTCATCCTTTGCTTTTCTTTATTCAGTCAGAGATGACAAAGAAATGTGAACTACAACAAATGATGCTATTTGCCTTGGAGTCACAGATTAGCAATGGTATGTTTCTCACCATAGCCACCATAACATAAGGTCACATACTGGTGCCACTCTGCAGTCAGCAACTTGCCAACTCCTGCAGGCGTCTCTATACATCCATAAAATAGGAAAAATCCTCCTTCTTTTACCTGCCTTGTCCCCTAAGGTTGCGAACCATTTAGGCCTTGACAATGGGATTAAAACTGCAGTGGAATCCTCAGCATCAGATAAAAAGGTATCATAGTTGGCATTTAGGGTCCATCCAACATTTCCCTTATGGATTGGTGTGAGCAGCATGTTGGAAAACAAAGCATGAGCTGAAGGGCCACTTTTGGAGGTGACTGGATGAATTCCAAGAGAAGCCTGGAGAACTCCCCATTTTGCCAGCAGATCCATGTGCAATCCATTTATGGCAAGGTCTAAAGTTAGCAAATGTGTAAGTGGTTTTGAGGGGAAGCACCGTCAGGTTGTAACTTGCTAGGCCAGCAAAAGCTGGGTGTTAGGATGGCAGCTTACACAGTGTAGTGGATAGATGGTTTGGTTTGCAGACCAGTGCCAAAACCAGAATGAGGCCCAGCAGCACTGGGAGCAGTGGAAATGAAAAAGCCGTTGTGCAGTGAACTGTTCCAGTACATTCCCTCCACCCGCATGCAACCTTGCTCTGAACTGTATTTGTCTGGGTATCTCTCCTATACACACAGAGTCACCACCGGGTTAGCTACAAGCCAGACTGCCATGGGAACAAACCCCAGCTCTCCTCCCAGAAGGGCTGGAACTGAGGTCTGACACAGCCCAGGACTGACAGCGTATCTCACCAGCTGGTTGGAGGAAACAACTGTCAGCTGGTATATCCCTACCCTGAGAGGGACAGGACACTGGGAATAAACCTGTTCCAGATCCCTGCTTCTGAACAAAATGTTCTTGGCATCTCCTGGAGCTTGCCCTACCAGAGCTTGTTAAAACAAAAAGGTGCCTATGTCTCTGTGCAAGTCAGGCTGGTGTTTTCACTCCCCTGTCTTTGCAAAGCTCCTGGAATTACACCAGGTCATTCTTTCTGGTGAGGAGTGCTTGGAGCGGAGGTGGGAGGAGAGAAATGAGACCTAGCTTGACGTTGTAGGTTAGTTACTATCTGTGATTTCTCTTCTTAGCAAAGAAAGCAGTGACAGACAGCGTGGCAACTCCTGAGAGCTCCAGAGGACCTCTAACTCTATGGAGAAGAGGGATCTAACAAATTCTTGAGCTGCAGTTTATTTCCAATGGCAAAACTAATGCTGGAATTGAAGCATTAGCATTTCTGTTTATCCAGCTCTACTGAAAGTAACTAATACATTTATACAGAACTTTGGATGTTTAGATTATGTTCAGGCACTAGAGACATCCTGTTCAGAAAAGCTACTTAAATGAGCCAGGGAATTGCAGGACAGAACTAAATTCTCTGTTGCTGTCTTCAGAAAATGTTATAGTGGCTGCTGAAGGGGCATGAATGGCTCAGAAGAGCTGCAGGTTCTCTGGGTGCAGGGGTGGAATGGGAAAGACGCTGCCTCAACCCTTCTGGGTTCCTGTTGTGACCTTCTGTGCCATTGCTGGAGTGACAGATGGGTTTGCCTGGGGGCCTTGGTGGTGTTCTGCTGTTCCTGTTACCTGGGGTTTATGCTGGCGGCTGAGAAGTCCCAACAACTCTGTTCTTTACCCTCCACTGGGCAAAGGCGGCTGAGGATGCTCACAGTGGGGCAGGAATCCTCGAGCAGGAGGAATTGGAGCAATGCACATGGCAGACAGATGCTGAATTCCTCCATGTTTCAATTACTCACCAGAAGAGTATGCTGTGCTGTAGGCATAGGGACAAGGTGTTAGCAGGAAGTGTATAGGGAAGGGGGGTGCCTCTCCCACCAAGAATGTGTGCTTTGTACCCTCCACTCTTCTGTTATTCAGCCTGCCAGCAAAATGAAAACCATGTGAGGGGTGGAGCAGGAGGGCAGGGATTTATGGGTTGTTTTATAGGAGATGATGTAAAACACTTTTATTTCAAGTTCTCTGTTGTGTTAATTTCCTTTCTCCTTCTCTTGCTCTTTTCATAACCACATGCAGGACAGAGGCAGAGCAGGAGAGATCCAGGCCCTGTACAGTCACAGCATAAATCTTACTACAGAATGCCAGTGGTCAGTGGCTAGCCCACCCCTTCTATTACCATGCCATTTATTCAGGTTTCTGGGAAATGAAACATGGAGCCAGGTGATGTCTTTGTGCTGTGGGCACCTCAGTCTGCGCTGGTTCCCAAAAGCTGTGCTGAAATGGGGAGTTACAATAAGTGTGCACTGTTTCCTACCTAAATAACCATCCTGGGGGTTAGGGTTTACTGCTGCATTGCAAGATCCATATGTGTATACTGCTCCTGTGTCCACACTGTAACATTATAGAGCATATTTAAATGGAAATCCTCATCCACTGTGTAAAAATAACAACCCCAGGACAAAAAATCTGTTCAAATGGTAGCAATTATTGCTCTTATTTCCATAAACCTTAATCCTACCCTGGGCTATTAGACCAAGGCTTTTTAAAGCCATGTTGGACAGAAAGGTTTACTGAGATCAATCTGGAGGTCACCCAGAGCTTTCATATTGTAGTTAGAGCCTCAATAACTTCAAGGGTTCTGTGCACAGGCCTCACGGCAGAATCAGGCTGTAAGGGATGAGGTAAAGGAAGTTGTCGTGGAATAACCCAATGAACTTGTATGGTGAGGCATGGAAAATGCTTGGTTACAGGCTTATTACTTCATTCTGGAGTGAGGACAGCAAAAATGAAGAGACAGGAAAGGTTGGAAAGGATTGTTTAAAGCGAAGCTAATGATAATAAAAAAGCACATGTGGAAGGTAGTAAATGTGATGGGATGGGCAGCCATTCACTAAGCACTTTATGCTGATGGTAGCTACTAAACCAGCAGTGGTTTGGAACAGAGCTCATCTCTGTGCATTCCACCCTTACTTGAATTAGTTTTTTCCTCCTTATTTTTTTAAGGGACAGACTTAAGTGATGATGTGCAAATCCAGGGAGGTGAGAAGTATTGTTGAGATGAAGCATATCTCATTTCATTCTTGCAGGTGTTGTGTAGTTAAACTGCAGAGAAGCACAAACACAGGAAACAAAGATACTCAAGTCACTGTCACATTGAAAATCTTCCCCACCTTGTTCCTGCTGTTATTCCAGTTGGTGGGTGATGACAGCATGTAGGTGATGCATCCATCCATCACCATGATAAGTTTAAACTGGAAATGTGATATATTGGTAAAATTAATTGGTTTGAATTGGAAACAACTCCATTTCTTCTGCATAGCAATTATATTGTCCACTTGCATTGTCTTAAGACCCCAGCAAGGACCAGTGTCCCCTCTTGCTAAACTTCAGCACATGCTTCAAATAGATCCCCCACTAAGTAGACAACACACCTGGAAAACTTCCAGGTTTCCAGGAAGTCAGTGGGAGGTCAGGAATAGCAGACATTTGCTGAGCCCCCAAGTCATTATACAGGCCCTGCGTCAAACTCCAGTACTTTTCCAACCAAAAGGACAGTGAACTGAGGTACTGATGTGAATGTACAGCTGAAAATGGCACTGGGGGCATTGTTTGTACATGCATTGCAGCATCATGTCACTACTGTGTCTTCCAGGGCCTGAGATGAAGAGACACTGAGAGAGCAGAGTGATTGTCAGAGCCAAAGAGTGATAATAACAACAGGATGTCAAAGAAAACCAGTGCAGGAGCAAGCTGCCATTTCTACAAAGCAAAGCAATCCTATGCAGCTTCAGTGCAAAGATGAGTGAGTGCATAATTTGTGTTTAAACTCCTTGTGGAAAAGGCAAAAAATGGAAGGTTGGATGTGGATACAAACTCTCTCCAGCTTTGGGGATGTTCTTATTCAGTGACTGTGGTTGTGGCCATTTTTCCCCTCTTTCAGTCAAAGGCAAGAATCGTAGTTGATGTGTAAGACACTGTAACAGCACAGTTGGTTTGCATTGTCTAAGGGTCTGTCCTGGATACTTCAGACCAGTTCTTTGCTATCCAGGACAAACACTTTCACCCTTTCAGCTGGTCTTCTACAGCTGTCCCCTGTCTGTTAAGTCAGATATTTAGCTGGATTATATCTGTGTGGAGTGATGAGCTTTGAGATAAGGGCTGCTTTGTTCTTGGGATGGACAAAGGGAGGAAATTCCAAAGAGAAGGGAAAAGGGTGAAAAAAAGATGAAGCAGAAAGGAGGAGAAAGGTTTATTTGTACATACAGACTGTAAAGCAGTGGAGAGCCCTGGTAATGTCCTCAGTGAGGTGGGGGAATCTGCCTCCACCAAATTCCATAGAGGGGTTGAGCTACAGTCTCTAATTCACTCTTCAGCTCCACCAAAGTTGAGGGCATTTGAGTTTGGTATCAGTCCATTGCTTGCAAATGTAGCTTCATGCAAGTCCCTTAAAGCTTCAGAGCTTGAAAACTGGGTGCATTGGAACCCTATGGAACTAATATGAGTTCAGCTCCAATTAAATTTGGGTAGGGAGGGAAAGAGATGTTGCATGGAAGATGTTAGTGACTCTCACGCGTTGTTGTGCTGGAACTGGAATGTTCCTCTCAGACTGGCATGTTGCCCTGGGAGGGTGGGAAGCACCAAACTGGAGCCTGTACCTTTTAAATTCCCCACCCAGCCCACTCCCCATTCATGAGATGTTTGATCCCTGAGCTCACTCCTGAATGGGGTCCAGGTAGCTTCTTAGTGCTTCAGCTGCTCGTCCTGGAGCCCTGGATCACAGACTCTCCTTCCATATGTTTCCTATTAATCCTAGTCTTGCCTTCAGAGAAGCTTGCTATGGGGATGGAGGGGAGTGGGCTCACAGAGAGGGATGCTGCTGCTCTTTTCCATTGCTCCTCTTTTCATTCTTCAGAAAGCAGGATTCTTTCTGCCTATATTTTTCTGCATTTCCAGTGAACTGCCAAGGGGTGGAGGATCTCTGCTTACCCACTGCACTTCAGTAATGTTGGCTCTGGGGAAAAGGCTCTCATGGGCTCCTGGTACTTTACAGATCCCAGGAATTTCATGTACCCTATAGAGGGAAAACTACTGAGGTGTCTCAGCATTATGCTACAGGTCATCCTCTCCCACAGTGTGAAGCAACCAGGATTTTCTGCTGTTCATAGCAGAAGCAAAGCTGGTCTCCCTCAGTCAATGGCTGGCACATCTCTCAGTCAGTAATGAGCCACGCTGTCTCCCAAAAACCAAGGACTCTTAGGGCCCTCAGCCATTCCTTACAACTGATAACACCTCCTATTCTTCTAGAGAGGAAAACCAGAAGCCTAAATTCTTGGCCTCAGTGGCATCCTCTTACCACAAGCCCCTGAATCCAGTTCCATGTTAGTGTGGGAAACCACTTTTTTCCAGTTTTGATTTTATGCAGTTTTGCATTCTCTTGAATGCCCTTCTTGTTCCTGTGCTGACAGCCTCCTACTCCCAGTGCGGGTCAGCCCTGCAGTGGTTGCATGACACAGGATTTAAAACGGTAGCTGCTTTTTGGTGTCTTGGCCTTGAAAGTGGAACTAAGCCTATTTAGCAATGACAAGATGTATAGTAACAGAGGCCAAGTCTTGTAACAAACCAGGCCTTCCATGTGTAGCATCTGAGCACTGCTGATCAGGAAGTAGTACATGTTAAAACAGACAACTGCTGACCTTTGGGCAAGGTAGTCTCTGCCCTGGCCTCCTCTCTGCTTGCTCATTTTGTACCTCTTGTCTTTATGCTTCTGCTTCCCACATGTAAACCAGGAGGAGTCGATAATCGCTCACTGCAGAATGAGACAGAAGGAATTCCAATTATGTGTGCAAACTTTACAGCCTTTAGGATGTTCATTAAATCACTCACAGGACTCTCAATAAAACTCTGGTGACAAAACAGCCAGGTGAGGTGGTTTCTTGCTGTGTGTGTAAAAATACAGCTATGTCCTGCATGTTCCTACACCCTGGACTTTGGTTACTCCTTCAGACATGCACTTCTCCCAGGGCTCCTCCCTGACTCTGAGCAATGACCTCAGCCATTCTTAGGGCAGCCGAGCACTGTCAGTATCTTCATGACCACCAGAGAGGTTTCTTTGATGATGCTCCTGGGAGGGATGCACTTTGGACAAGAGAACAGAGCTTCACATGTGTGTCAGGCTCCACACACAGGCACTTAGTGCAGGCTTCTAGATTCCTTTCACCAGGTGCTTTGGCTGCTCTAAGCTCAGAGTGTCTGTGTTTGCAGGAAAGAAACATAATTCTTCATGCTCTTGCTTGACTGTGGTGCTGGTTTTAATTCGAATGCCAGAAAATAGCTGAGCTGCAGGTACCTATCTGTTGTGTTGGACTCTTTTACCAACATTTCAGCTAGCTGAGGACTTGAGACAGAAGTGTTACAGAAATGTCAGACCCAGCTCCAGCAGTACTCAGTGGAAAAAGAGTAACTGACTTCAGTAGGAGCTGGACTGGGACCTAAAACAGTGACTGCAGTGGTGCTGCAATGTCTTTCATCTCCAAGCTGCTGGGTGAAATCCAGACTACACTGGTAATGGTTGGGAAGCTGCCAGCTGCTAATGATGTGGAACAAGTTGGTGAGTCCTTGCTCCAGTTTGTAGGAAGCCACCAGACAAAACAAGTCCCAGGAATAGCCAGCTCAATCCCTTCCTGGTTGGGATCATGCTGTACTGGCAAGGGAGTAATTTAGGAACTTCCCCTGATGTGGCTCCTGTGGTGTCTGATCTGTGGAGGCCACAGTGCTTCTGTGAACATTTATCCTTATGAAATTCCCTGGAAATCCTCAACATGCTATGAAAACAGTGTCTGGGACATAGAGCTTTCCCAGATCTGGTCCACTCTCCTGGTGCTTTGATATACTCAGAGCATAACCACGAAATCTGTCTTCCTCTTTGATTTCCCAGCCTGTAGCTGCATCCCCTGGACTCAATACCTACACTCTGCAGTGCTCAGTCTTGCAGGTCCTATAGGTGAAGTGCACTGTGTGACAGAAGAGCAGACACGTCATAGTGTAGGGTACCTGAAGAGCTCAAATTCAATGGATGGCTGAAGCAAGAAAAAGACTGATTTTCTAACAGCATCCCACTGGGCACGTGAAGCAGTGTGGGAGGTTGGACAGTCAGTGTTTTTCCCAGTCTGAGATCAAGACTGGAAAACGATGAGGAAGGAGAGGCAGCCCCCTGCACCGACCCATGTACAGCTGTTAATACAAGCAAACATACCTCCTTGTTCCACCTGGCTGAGGGAAATGAAACTAAGGGTGATGACAGCCAGGAAACAGGTAATACTTTTTCTGTCTGGCTCAAGTGAGGTGCTCCAACAGTGCCTATGGCTTTGTTTGCCAGGGCTTCAGAAACAGCAGTGCCTGAGCTTTTTAGAACTGATCTCCCCTTTGAGATGTGTTTTGTGAAGAGGAAGCCACAAGAAAGAGTATCTTCAAAGTGCCCAGGGAGGATGATAAGCCTATATAGACAAAACTGGACAGAGAACATGCGCAGGATCTGTTAAAGATCAGACTTTAGATGTCCAATTCCTCACTGCAATAAGGCAGCTCTGCTTCTAACACTGCTCTTACAGTGCTCTCTGCTGGGGAATGAGAGGTAGAGGCAAGCAGCCTTTAGAAGGCAGATGACCATCACAGGCTAAATAATGGTGTACAAATTCAGCTTCTGCATTGCTCCAGTGAATGTATACAATGTCCATCAGTACAAACCAGCTGGAAACACCTATAAGGGACTCCTTAGTGAGCTTGGCAAGAAAGATTAGAGTCTTTCACTGCTTCCACTCTGCTGCTGGCCAAGGTAAATAGTGGAAAAGGTAATTCTCCCTGGAATAATTGATCTCCTAGTGAAAATGGAAAGCCATATCCTGTTGATCACCTAGCAAAGGCCCTGCCAACCTCGAATTTGGTGATGGAAGAGCACTTTGGTCACTTTAATGTATGTAATTACTTTCAGAATGGTGACCTGATGGAGAAAACCCACCACCTTCCAGTGTTCCCAGAGGTACTTCCACCAGAGGGCACTGCGGACAGACCTTCATGTTCAGAACTGCCTCTAGTACAGATCAGCTTTCAGCTGAAAAGGCACGGTTTTAATCGAAATCTTGGTTCCAACCAATATGCTCTTATGTTATGGCAGAGTCCTCCCCTTTAATTAGTATTCTTTAGAGGCAGTGCTGACCATAAATAGCCCATAGCTACTTTACTGACATTGTATAAACTCTCAATAGCTTGGAACTTGTTCCTGAACATTCTTAGCGGAGATAAATTGGGATATGTGGTCTTATACCCTACAGCAAATAGAGAACTAAACAGAAGTGTTCATAGTTAGACTTGATATTTGCCTAAACAACCTACACAAGCTGCTGCAATGTATTGAATTTAACTGAAGTCTATGAACATTTAAATTGCTCTGCTGGGCCGTAGGTGCAATGACTGAGGAGTCAGTTCTGTCAGTTCTGCTGCCTGTAGCAAGACGTCCCTTAAGTTGCTTGCACATAAATGATGAGAGCTCAAATACCAAACTTCACTGGCTGCTACACATCTGTTTGGCAGTACCAAGGGCATAAAGTGAGTGAAGATGCTTCTGTAAGTGCTGAGTAGTTGAAGAAGTCACCAGAGGCCTGGTAAATGTCACACAGGGAGCTGCAGAGCTGCAGTCTGCCTTTACGGCTATTTTCTATTGCTGCACATCTTTGCTTTTGTGAGGGTCCACTGGATGCATAGTGTACACTAGGCCAAAGATCCAAACAGTATGAAGTTTGCTGACCTTCATCTGTCCTGCCTCCGCAGAGCCCACATGGAAACAGAGAAAGCAGAAATCACACCCTACAGCTTTAGCACTGCAAGCTGTAACACGACCTCCCTCCTACACACATAACCCTGCCATGCCAGTCAGTGAACCGGCTCCAAATAGCCTTGTTTAAACACGACAGCTCTGGACACGTCCTTCCCGGGTCTCCTCTTACAGGCAGTGCTGCTTCAATCGCTTGTGCAGAGGCTTTTCTGGGAAGCCGTTTGATGAGTGGCTGCCTGGAGCCTACGCCTCCCGCACACCCTGCTCTGGCTGAGGGCCTGGCGCTTCCCTCCCGCCTGGCAGCAGCTCTTGTTCCTTATACAAAGCCCACTGCAGTGACCAACTGGCAGCTGCAGGAGATCCTTCAGCGTGCACAGCATAGAGAGCAAAGGAATGGCAACAGAATAAAACCAACCAAGGGAAAGGACATGCATCCCATGTGCCCATTCTGAAGGACCCTACATGGTCCAGTTAAACTGGGCTTTCCCTCCTTGCTTGTGCCAAGAAGGTACAGCCTCTTTCTCCTCATTCACGCTTGCCATAGCAACTTCCCATCCTTCTTCATACAGCTTGCACAACTCTGGCCTGTCAGGATCAGCTTTCCTCATGTCTTTGTGCCCTAAACCAGCTGACCAATATTTTCCCTGCTCAAACATTCACCTACTTTCTTGCCCTCCCATGTCACAGTCACCCCATGCGCTGTTGGGCAGGATGGCCAATTTTGTCTTCCTTCCCTCTGTCCCTTGCTTGAAGCAGATCTTCGTCAGTCACTCAGGTCAAGCGTCTTGTTTCCACACTGCAAAGGACAGCTGGGCACCTCCTCAGGTAACACAAACCTATCTGATCAAGGAACTGTTTTCTTTAGTTGGGCTAGAAATAGCCTCCTCCTGCTGCATCTCATGTTGGGCTTGTGCATGTTGTTGCACTGTGAGAGGCTGCTTTGCCTCTGTGCAACTGGGAGCATAAAGACTGAGCCTTAAAACTGGGTTTGATGTAAGGGCAGCTTTTCTTTGGACACATGGGAAAACACATGGCTAACCCCCATTGAACTACGCGTGACAGGGCTCTCTGTGTGTGGAGGACTACAGAAGGCTTGTAGTCCTGTTGTTGTGCATTTGTAGTTTATGTATGTGTGTAAATGAGAATCTTTGGCCTGGCTTTCACTGTGTATATATTTGTATTAATGTGAATCCTTACAGATTTACAGTGTGCCACTGTTGTGTTCAGCTGAAGCCTTGGTAAAGGGGTCTGTCTCTACAGCCAGTTTGGTTGTGCTGATGTTAGCAGGTAATGTAGATGTGTTTTCTCAATGTTTATACCTATCTGGAAGTTTTTATCATTGTGATAAGGTGGGTATGCTTTTTGGCTGGCGAGAGGCACTATAAACAAGGTGGGCCTCAACACATAGCAGTGGAATCAATACCTTGAGCAATCAAAAGAGATATGTTAATAGAGTCATCTACATTCTGACAGCCCTGCAATGGTACCAGCCCTTTTCTGAGTCATCTCCTCTCCAGATTTTTCTCTCTTAGATTCATTTGCATGACCTGATGGGATTACACTTTAAAGCAAACTCTTTCTTTATCTCACCACTTGACATGCCCAGCATCCTTGATGTATTTACAATGAGCAAATCCATATTGCTGCCTAGATCTCTGGTACATATTCTCATATCATTACAAAGAATAACTTTGTAGAATCTCGTTGACAGTGTGATGTCCTCAACATCCCAGGATGTGTGGGGACCAGGTAGTCAGAATTATAACTTTGCCTCAGATCCTATTTGCAACAACACTGATTTCCTTTGTTTCAGCTACCTCTGTAAATGAGGGATCCCATCACACTTGTCCACTAGACTGATTCTGCTTCAGCCATCACACATGATCACTTAGAGGCAACAGTTCTTTATAGCACCATCACCTCAGAAAGAAACAGAAAAGGTCTAGAAGGGCTGTGCTTTGAGGCTGAGGACCCAGGACAGGCACATCCAAATAGCATGACAGTAATGTAGACCCAGGTATGGCTCCATCCTGTGGGTTTTACCCTCAAGCCATTTGTTCCTCTGAGTAGGCTGAAGTCTAAATGCTGCAAATGTGCACAGTCAGTTTTCAAACTCCAGCACCTGGCAGCATTAGGACAGGGAAGTTTGGTTTGTGCCATAAGGCAGGAGTAAAGTTCATGTGCGGCTGTGAATTGAAGCCAGGAGGCTGTTTGTTCAAGCTTGTTGTCAAGAACAACAGAAAACATGGAAAGTATGCAGACCTAGAGTCATCTTGTAGATTTTAATGTTTTCCTCAGGACTCATGCTGAAAGGCAGACATCTGTAAATGTCCTGCCTGTGCAATTAACCCACAGCATGTAAACTGATGGCATCTATCATTTAGATGAGTGTAATCACTGCACCGGGTTGAACATTTTCCACTGACTTTAGGGGACTGTAAGTTTTAAAAGCCTCATGTCATGTGTCCCTGCAGTACAAACACTTCTATGGGTCACTGTTGAGCATCCTCTGAGATCACGTACCCGGCACTGCAGATGTCTGAGCTTTCCTCCAGGGCATTCAAAGGACTTTAAATATGTAAACAGCGCTTCTGATATTTTTTCTGTTGGATTAGTCAAATAACTTAGATATTTCCTCTGTCCTTAGTACTAATATAAAAACAGAAGAGCCATCTGCATAAACAAGAGCTTGACATTTTTGGAATCCCTGGGAAGTAGGGAAGGAGGACTATCTCCATACTGCTCGCTGGATGCCCCCATTCAGATGTGCCACAGCACAGGCCACAACACAGCATGGTTTCCAGATGCTTCTGTGTGTTGATATCACTGGCCCACTTGGCACATCTATGCTCTTTATGCAGGGGCTTAGTTTTAATCAGCTGCCTAACCCATCCGCCCTTGCCATGCTGGAATCAAGAGCATGTTGTGAAAGGCTGTTTTACCGCAGTGAGATGTTGCTGCCACAGCAGATGGGATTTACAGTGACGGAGCTGCGCCTCATGCCACACACGACCAACTTGAGCTTCCCCTGTGCCAGTTTACACCCACCCTAAGCGCAGGTGTACACCTGAAAACATGGGCCCAAAGCAAAGAGGGGAGACTGAGAAGCTGTGGCTGCCCCATCCCCGGCAGCGTTCATGGCTAGGCTGGACGGGGCTCGGAGCAATCGGCTCCAGCGGAAGGTGTCCCTGCCCGTGGAAAGCAATGAGCTTCAAGGTCCGCAGCGGCTGCCGCTGCCCTGTGCCCAGTCACACCCCAGCCTGCTGTGTATTCTGAAGAGGCCGTGCCTCACAACGCCATCTTGTTTGTCACCGCAGGACCCGGGGGGCTGAACCGGCAGCTGCACAGCGGGACCCTTATCGGTCCCCCCTGCGTACCCAGCGGCCGCAACCCCACACCGCGGCCGCCGCCCGCCCGGCTCCGCGGCAGCACCCCGCCGGCAGCGCCGCGACCGCCCGCGGTGACGTCAGACGCAGCCGTTTGACGCACACGTGCGCGCCGGGGCCCGGCCTCCGTCTGCAGCTGCCGCCGGCGGAGCCGGAGCCTGAGCCTGAGCCGGCAGCAGCAGCAGCCCTAGCAGCAGCATGGCGGGCGCCCAGCAGGAGAACACGCTGCTGCACCTCTTCGCCGGGGGGTGAGTGCGCCCGCCGCGGCGGAGGGACGGGCCAGACTGGGCGCGGGGTCCCGTCCGCCGGGGGAGGCCCCTCGGAGAGGGACGCGGTGTCCCCGCGGGCGGCGGCTTCTCGCCGGCGTGCCCGGCCGCTGCCTTGTGCTAGGGGCTGCCGGGCGGTGCAGCTGCCTGCGGCGCGGCCCCCCTCTTGTTACCTGCCGGCCCCGCGGCCCAGGGGCCGGCAACAGGGAAACGGGCTGTAGTGGCCGAGCGCAGCCCGCGCTTCTTCGCTGGCCTCCTCAGGAGCCTGTGCGCCCTCAGAACACCTCAGGGAGCGCGGGGCTTTCTCCTTCTGCCCGTGGAGAGGAGCCGGGCAAGCGGTGCCTTTCCACAATTAGCAAATACATCCTTAGCAAGCCAGGCAGGAAGGGCAAGAAAAGATCATGGTGCGACTTGAGGTCATCGCGGAGCAGTCACTTGGGCTGCTCTGACATTTAGCTATATATAATTACCAAATCTGACAGAGCTACACAGCTCTGTTCAATGAAAAGCTTTAAGTGCAGATCCCGAAATAAGCAGGAGCTGAGGGTTGTCATTCAAAAAGCATTGTCCAAACAGAAGGCTTTATGCATTTGATATCGCGATCATGTGAAGGAGCATACTTGCGCAACACTTCAATAAGCTCTGTGTAGGTGATAGTTAATAGTAGAGGTGCTGAATAGCGGGGGCTGTGTAACTGCCTGATCCATGTAATTATATTGGAAGGCAAGTAATCCAAAAAGGGAAAAGGAGTGGGGGGAAAAGGGTTCGAGAAGGTCCTGGTACCGCAGAGCAGGTGCCCTGGCCAGGCCACTTCTTCCAATTTCTTGCAAGGCCTTGTAAACGTCTTATTTTTGTTGTGTTAAAAGCTTAACGTAACAACCCCAACCCACAAACCACCAACCAAAACCCCTCCCAAAACGCCTTCAGAATTAACTTGTTATGGTAAATTTAATCGTAATCCAGTAATACCATTTTAAGATGTAAAGTAAATATTTAAAAATCACCATTATGCAGATAGGAAGTGCTGGGTTTGGTGTTTGCACTTCTGTCATCAGAAATCTTCTTTTAACTCTTTATTAATGTCTTGTAGAATATCCTGAAGTCAGCTGAGAAGAGTTAGGAAGCCAACATGAAATCTGTTGTTAGTTTCAATCTGTTTAATAGTAGACCGTTGTTTCCTGTTGCTAAACAGGAGACTTCAGTCTCCTCTGATATGTCCCTGGAGCAGTAGGTTCATTTAATATAATATTAAACCCAACAGAGACACTGCCCTTCTTCTGCTGACTTGAATAGGTGTTAAATCTTCTTTTCCCCTCACCTCGCCTACTTGCATTGGCACAGTACCTGGAGCCTGGGATAGAAATTGGACTTGAACATATGCATGCAGCTTGTTTGGATAGCAACAATGCTAATCCAGAGCTCTGAGTGTCCTCACGTAGCTTGTCAGACTATAAATAAATAGGAATTTGAAACTCATCAGTATTTTAATCTAGCACTGAGTGATCAGCATCTTCCTTACTCATTTAATGTATCCTCCACATTCTCTAAGGATCCCAGTAAACATTTTCTGCAGTAGGCCCTGGAAATCACTGGTTCTGATCTGGCTTTGAGAAAGAATGGAAAATCAGCAGGGAATATCCCCCTGGCCACTCTGGTATGATAAGATTGTTCTGTTTCTAAAGCAGCAATGGAAATATAGCACAGAGGAAAAAGATGGCCTTTTAGGGTATACAGGCCTTTAAAGGTTCGTTGCTGGACCCAATTCTTGTTCTGCATATCTTGTGATTTAATGACCCACAGAAAAGTGTTCAGTCATTTATCTTGCTGTGGTGTTACAGAAAGGAAAATGAGACAGCAAATTTAGTCTTCATGCACCAGCTGATGTTCAGGTGTTTGGTCCACTGCGCACACACCCACCCACCCACCCAACCATCCAAACAGTTGATTTCAGAGCAGTTCCCTGTTCAAGACCACCAGCTTCCATATCCTGTGCGTGCACATCTCTACTAATGCAAATATCTCTGTTTTTCAAGTGAGAAATGCACATTTCTTGGGGCTTGCTGGAAGGAACAAGAAATTGAACATGATTTTTCGAGCTGTTACCAAGATACTAAACACATTTCTGTACAAGTAAGAAGTGTAGGGGATAGGTGATGTGTTTGGAGGAATGCTGGGACCAGCCAGCTGATAGGCAAGCTAGAAACCCAAATTGTAGTAGGTGTGAAGCTCAGTGCCATGTGTGCCTTATTAACTTCTCTTTTGAGTAGCAGCAGTGATAAAGGATGTCTGCTCAATAAAATCTGATTAAAGGAGCTCAGCTGCAATAATATTTTGCTACATCTCTTACATCACGAAAGGAATTGTAGAAAGAATTGTTAGCGTGTTAGTGCTTGGCTAACAGTCTCTGTGGAGGTCTTTCCACAGTCCTGCAAATACCTTTACACTTTATTTCAGAGTGGTCTTCCATAATAACTGGGTTGTGTTGTGACTTCAAGCTGTTTGCAGAACCAGGACCTTGAATGAAATTACCCCTGCAGCAGAAGAAAGTGTTGGAAGGTCGGAATACTTTCTAAGTTGTGTAAGATGCTGATCTTTGTTGACTTGTAAAGCAAGAGCAGCTCATTCACTTGAAAGAATTTTGATAGAGATATTATTGGGGTAGCTTCCTGTGAAGATGAGGATGGGGTACAGTGTCAGCTTAAGAAGATCTAATACAGTGTCTGTGCACAGGAAAGGCAGCCCCAGATAATGAGAATAGAAGTGTTTCCTGCATCAGATGCCAGGAGTGATGAAATGCACTGGAATACTCAGAAGTGTTCTCCAGTTGTTGAAAGAGATGTCTTCCATTAGTTGATTATAGACAGGCAGACTCATTGGCTTCCTTTTGTTTCTCTTAGTTCCTTTTAAGGCTTACAATAGGAACAGCAAACCAAAAAGGGGCTTGGCATTTTGATGGGAACATGACTCTGAGGGCAGGGAAGATTTCAGAAGGAACAGAACCATCCATGCCTAAGTTGCACAACAGATGTGAGCATGTTTACAAGTCTGTGTTCCTGCTTCCCTGCTGAAGTCAGTGCAGTTGTTGCTTATTTTTGTTTAGGAAAAGCTTTGGACTATGCTGCAGCAGAGGTTACTCCATGTTCTCTTCCCAGGTGGAGTAGCACTGATTACTATAGGGATTTCCTAAGAACCTGTATTTAGAGGCTGCAGTGCCCTTCATAGAACTGGTGAAGTACAAAAACTGGGAACAAGCTTTATCTTCATTTCATATGGGTGCAGTGTGGTATGTGTTCTTCAGCCGTCTGAACCAAACTGCAGGGCTGTTTGAATAAAATCATGTTTATGACTTTTTCTGTCTTGGTATTGAGGCCTAAGACCATAATTCCCTTGCTCCTATGGCTCTGAAAAGCAACCTTAGATACCAAACCTTGCTTGAGCCACCTGTAAAGGAGTTGGAAGCATACTTTAGGAAGATTGGTGACATCAGGCTGCTTTGAATTGAGAGGACATCCATCTCCATCTCCATGAGTACAGGTTGTCTCAGTCACATTGAGAAGTGTTTGATGCACTGGGTTGCTGAGAGCCTTGTTTAAAATGCTGAATTTGACCTGAGCATCTAGCGTGGGCCACAGAACTAATGCAAAGTTACTCCCTGAATTAGTAACCAAATGAGTTGTGGGGAGGAGGACTGAAACACAGCTCCCACGCATGTTAATTGTTAAGCTATGTGCTAATGCTGACAAGTCCTTTGGGAAATGATGTTTCTGTTTGTAAACTGGAGGGAAGCAGTCTTCACCTGACGTATGTGTCTGCTTCACTGTATGTGCTCCAGGACAGCTAGAGGGGATGATGAGATCGACTGCTTTCCCACCCTCTGCCTAGTTTAGGTTCTTGGGTGCAGAAGGTAATTCACTAGCAGCGTATCAGCTCAAGGAGCACAGTAGGTGCCTACAGGAATAGCTGTACCTGGTGATAACATTATTAGCTGGAAACCTACTGAATGTTTAACAACTCAAAATTAAGGCATGAGGAACAGTCTGTATTGGTTTAGTACTTAGTTTCCTTATGGCATCTGAGTATGCAGCAGCTTGTTTGTTCCCAGTCTTGACAATGCAGTAATGAAATACCAAAGCTAGAATCTGCTTTGCTGTTTGTCGTGCTGGAGCATGTGGCATGTTTTAGAACAACAGAATGAAATTCCTATTGCAAATACCGGCTGGTTTAAAACTTGCCACACTTGCTGTGAATATACTGCTCACTTTGGGGTTTGCTTATCTGCCTTCATGGGCATGGTTCTATGTCAGCAACCAGAAAAGCAAATAATGTTCTGCACTGTTAGTGCTGTGGCTGAGTTTTGTTGCTCTGCAGAACTTCCTTTTACATTCAGTACTGTATTGTTACTTGGTTTAAGGATATCACAAGTGATGAAATTCAGGACAGGTGAAGTCATTAAGAATCTTAATTAAGATTCTTGCCATCTATATTAATTGTGCTAATGGGTGCTGAGAGTTTATTTCAAATGCCAGTCATTGGTATATTGGGGTAGAATTTGTCAAGATAGAAAGCTGGCAGCAAGAGGAAGATGGGAATTGGATTCTGACATTTGCATCCTTGGCATGTCTTTTAAAGTGTTTCGTTTTGTGGAAGTAAATATTTTTCCTGCAGCTGTTAAATTACAGTATGTTGTGTATCTCCACAGACACAAAATATGTTTCATTAGTCTCAGACCTAGAGTTTCCTTAGTTCCTTTGGACATCACAAAGCAGAGAAGTGTATTTTCCTGCAGTAATGGTGATACATGCTTGACCCATCATGTAGTTAGAGGGGGCATTCAAAACCTGAGGTACAAATACTGTTTTTCTGGCATTAAGTGGCAGGCCAAAGCAGATGAATTGTTGGGGGTCTCACACTGAAGAGATCTTTGTATCTACAATGCAGAGCATAGCTGGGAACCTCTTGTGCCCTATTGAAGATATTTTGCCATAGTGTTTTGTTTCTAGGGAGGTTTCTGTCCTTTGACTAAGGACGGATTTAGACATTGTTTAGAGTTTTTGCAAGAGGATAATGCAGTGAGCACTGCTTAACAGCTCTGGAACTGGAGTTCTTACACTGATGCATCAGAAAAACCCAACAGACTCAAACCATTTATGAAGGTTTGGAGGTTTTGCCTTGGTTGCAGCATAAGATTTCCCCAAATCAATCTGCTGCATATCCATGGCCTGTACCTTTCAGGGTTCATGGCTGTTTATGTAGCTGAGGAAAGCTGCTTGTTTCTCCGGGCTTCCCAGGGTAGGTATCTGGAACACCCTACAAAGTGTTTCTTTTATGCACAGTGTGTTACTTTTCATCCATCTTTACAGGGAATAGAGCAACACCAGGGGATGATGCATAGAATTCCCATCTGGAAGAAGATCAGCTCATCTGAAAAGACTGCCCAGTACATCAAAGTCCTTACTTGAACTATCTGCTGCGTGTTTGTATTTGGGACATAATGCATGCACCCTGCTGACATTCTGCCTATTGCTCTGTTAGATAGTGCTGTGTTATAAAATGTCACACTGACAGCATAAACTCTGAGTTGTCAAAACTCGTGATGCAGATATTAACTCATCGTGTTGAATAGCAGGAGGATTGCACATGCATCACCAGAAGTACTTAAATAGTAAAGGCTGCATAAATGAACTGGATTATCAGACTAAAAGGATGAAAGGGAAGGAGTGGGCTAGGAAGGCAAGAAAAAACAGCAGATGGAGTTTTAAGTGTCCTGAACGTATGAATTGTTCCTGTGAAAGTACTGTTTCAATGTTCATAAATATGAAATAAATAAGAGTTGAAGTACATAGTAGTGCAGCATTGGTAGAGAAATGAATTGGGAATGTAGGCAATCAAATTCTCTTCATGGCATTGCCACAGACTTGCAGTTTCTCTTGAGTATGCTGATTTGTCGGGTTAATTGTACGGACTTGTGTCTCTATTGGATATACATAGTAAGAAGTGTGGCAGTGGGGATCTATCTGCAAGAGGGTTCCCCAAAACCCTTTCTGCTCTGAGCTGTAGGAACAGGAGAGGTTTTGCTGGAGAGTCCATTCCTGACCTGTCTCTTTTCCCCCGAGATCTGATTTTGGAGAAATGGGAGCAACAGGAGATGCACCTGACAAAACAAAGGAGAAACTGAAGTGATGTCCTCCTGAGCAGTATTGACACAGCAGAAGGCTGGCGTCCAAGCCCTGGTTCAGTTCACAAAATAATCAGAGTTCTGGACAGACTAATCAGAGGCCTGGTAAGGTCTCTGTGAACACTGTCATTTTTGAGCCAAATGACACAACTTCAGCTGCTGTGTACCTAGTTCCATGAACGACTTTGTGATTTAATTTAATGGTCATATATAAGTGGTTTAAAAGGGATGAAGACAAAGATCTTTCTTATGGCTGGATGTATAGATGGTCCTTAGTTTAGGCTTTTTCCTCTTTTGGCAGGGAAGAGGAAGAAGCAAGAACTTAGAGGAGAAACTCATTGCAGCATGCTGTTAAATCATACTGCTGGTCTTGGGAAAACAGTTTCTTCTGTTGCATGTGTTTGCATCAGAGAAACAGTGTTTGGGATAATGTTCCTTGGACAGACTCTTGCAGAACATGAAAACCATAGCGAGGAGGTTGTATTCCCCAGCCATGTGGCCTGAGTGTCCTTTTGAACCTTACAAAGAGCCTTAATGTTTGTGGTTGTACAGCCAGGGTGGGCAGGCTTCAGGGGTTTGGAAACGAATGGTTACTGCTTGATGTAAGACAGACTCTTTCAACAAGCAAAATAAGCTGTACCAGATAAAGCATTTATAAACTAGGATGTATCCACAGCCTGGATTTTTCTGCTGTTCATTTAATTGTCCTTTTCCTTGTGGTTAAAAAAGATTCTCCTAGTAAAATAGTTCATGTATCTATGGGGCTTTAGAAAATATGCATTAGTACCTTTATTAATAGCTTTTTATGGATCTCTGTTCTAAATTAGTGGATGCAGACTTCTCCTGACTCTAGCAAATAATGCTGCTTTTCTATGTGCAAGACAAGTGATAGGATTTTGCTTTTAATTAAATCTCCTTTTCATGGAAAACTACTTAAATTACAATTTCACACTCATATTTCAAGTGAGTTCAGTTGTTGACTCATGGTGGTTTAAAAGGAAAATTGCAAACGCAGGTTTTTAAAGGAATCACATGCTTTGATACCTGTGCAAGCAAAGAAACTATTTCCTAATCAATGGGTTCAGTTGTAGTAGCTGAAATCTTTAGTTAAGTCTTCCTAAAGCCCAAGCTGTTTGATTAATAACATTTAGAATCGTACCTTTTAGCCAGGCTCAGCATCATGTTTAATTGTGAAGCTGGACAGAAGGGACCTTCAGTTACCACAGAAGGAACAGCAGCAGAATGAGGAATAGTTTGACCAGTCACTTTCCAGATCACTGATGAAAATGACAATTGGACTCATGCACCTTCTATTCTTGGTCCAGTGTGCTTTTTGTGAGGCTTAGTCAGATGATGAACTGATGTATTAAGATGAATACATGCTGATTGTAGACTCATTTATTTCTTATATAATTTTTTATATGTATGAGTGTGTATATTTCTATTATCAGACTATGGGAATTCTGTTCTTTAGTAGCCTTTCTGTCCTGTGATTCTGTTTTCCCACCATCCTCACAGCTTCCTTCCCTCACCACCCCCAGAAAGTTGATGTCCATTGTGTTTCAGATGGCTTAGCTTAGTATAGTTATGATATTTCTCTAGGCAGCTGCTTAAATCATAAGCCCTGAAATGGGGAAGGATTGTATTTCTGTGTTTTCAGTCTATAGTGTCCTAATCCCCAGTGGCTTGTTCTCATCTGCCAGCTTCCTGCTTCCCATAAAAAAAAAGAGTCCATCCAAGGGGATGTCTGTTTTAGGACAGCAACTTTTGAAACATGGATGCTTCTGAAGTTTTTACAGGTAGAAGTCCAAGTCCTGGCGGAACATGCAGATGGTCGGTCAAGGATTCTTTGTTAGTATCATCTGGGTTTCATCTTTGTGTTTACCAGCCTCATCACTGCACATGGTCATTGTAACCGTTTCTCAACCTTCTCTCCCCTCCCTCAGGACTTGGGAACAGTCACCTTTGCCTACTGCCCTGCTTCCTGATAATTCGTCCACAGCGCAGAGCAACTGGAGACAAATGTTCGGGTTTTATTCATATTCCATGCTGTGTTTTGACACAGCTGTGCAGCTGTTTTCCTGACTTTGTCTTCTGTTTAAATTGTGTTTTCCAGGTGCGGAGGAACAGTTGGTGCCATCTTTACCTGTCCCTTAGAGGTAATAAAGACTCGGCTCCAATCTTCCAAGCTAGCTTTCCGGGCTGTCTACTACCCTCAAGTCCAGCTGGGGACCATCAGTGGTGAAGGAATGGTCAGGCCGACATCTGTATCACCTGGGCTCTTTAGTGTTCTCAAGTGAGTACCACTTCTCCTGTCATTCAGTACTGCTTGACACCAGTGAGCTGAGTTCCAATTCCTCTATGCAAACACTGAATGCAAATTTTGCTCCAAACTTGCACTGGAAGGGTTTATGTCGGTTGGATTTCTGCCTTCAGGAGTAGAAAGATGAATGACTCTTAGGAAAACACATACATATTCAGGGCTCCCGAGTGTTCCTTTGAACTTCCACAGAAGTTTGCTTCCACCACTTCGACACTTTCCAAAATAAATTGATTTGAGTAAGTGTCTGGAGGGGTTTGTTTTTAAGTTGTCTTCTCACATTGAGGCTTTTTGGCAGGTAGGAGTTTGTAGGGATCAATACACGGGACATGCTGGGAACTCTTGATAAGCCTTTGCTTGAGGGAGCTATCACAGAAAATACTCTAGAGTAAAGGGTTTTCTCTTTTTCAACACTGGGAAGTGTTGTCTTTGTCTCTTATTGGGAAGAGTCATGTTTGCAGTCTCCTTTGAGCACTGGAACAGGTAATCCTTACTAGCTGGGGCCACTTCTTGGCAAATTGTTGAAGGCCTGAATGAGCCATACATGCTGTATGTTTTCTTTTTCCTGGAGCCATTCCCAGTCTGCTTTAAGTAGGTAGTAGAGATACTTGTGCTGTTGGTGCCCATGCTGTTTACCTGTTTGATGGAGGAAAGCTTTAATTCCTGTCTTGAAGTGTTCTCTCTTTGGTGCATCATATAAAAGCTGTATCCTTCACCAGCATTGTGCCAAGGTTTTTGATTCTCTGCACATAGTGATGCATGTCAGCCCCTGATCTCTCTCTGCATCTGGCCCTGCTTTGAGTGTGAGTCTGAATCAGATGACCTCCAGAATTCAGTATTCCCATACATTTTGGGTTACACTTGTCTGCACTCTGGTGTGGATGATCTGTCACTGAAATTTGTGGGTGTAGGGGAAGGACACTGCAAAAGCATTCTCACTGAAATAGAATGTCTAATGGGGTCTTGGAAGCTTGGGTCGTTTCCTCAGCAATAGCTGCCTTATTGAGCTCTCCTCTGCTATTAGATACTGTCTTTGCCAATTGTTATGCATCAGTCCTTTCTCACCTGTATTACATATGATCTCTGTTAAAAGCCGCCTGTGTGGTTCAGACTGCAGCAGTTGATGCTCCAGCTGTTCCCTTTTCAGATGTGCATTCATAAAGAAGAGGAAATGAGCAATCTTCTAGCTTAAAACTGCTGAAGAGTTTTACCAGCAGCTCTGAAGTCCACATCTCTAGTGCTGCATTTCATATCAAAGCACTGTGAACTCCCTTTTCAGGTTCCATGCAAATGGACTGAGTTGATTTGAATCACTGGGCACCCCAGGGTGATGCCGAGAGGTCCTGTTTAGATCAGGTAGCTGAAATGCCAAGGAAAATAATGACTAGCAGAGCAAGCTGAATGGTTTTACGTAAGGCCAGCAGCTTGGCAGGCTGCCTGGGGAGAAGCTGCACAGTTATATAACAGCAGAGTGCTAATTCACATTCTCTGCAGAGCTGTCTGGCTGGAGTCATTCAGGGACTTGAGTTTCTATATTGTAAACAGTGCTGCTTTCCCCTGCCAAACATTGCTTTGTCTATTCAGAGGTGAGTCTAGAACAATTCGTGACTGAAAATAGTGCCAGTTGCCTTTGGTTTTTCATCTCCTTTCCCTTGCTATTATTTCACCTTGCAGCATTGGACTGTAGGCAGCTGTAACTAAAGGAAGTGAAAACTTCAAGGCACAAAGCTCTTAATTCATCCCCTGGGCCCATCTTCTTCTGGAGTTGTCTTTTTTTTTATGGGAGAGAGGAAATAGTGTAAAATTGGAGCAACCTCTTAATATAGTTATTAATAAGCTCATTAAATTTGATTACTATGATCTTGAGTTCATTTAACTTCAGGAATTACTCAGCTGTCTGTATCACCAAGTTTTCTACCTGCTTAATTCAGAGGATTAAGAAGTGAGAACAAAATAGTGATGCTTTCATTCCCTTGCTGGCAGCATCTATGAAGAACAGATGCTAAATGCTATTGATCATGATCTTCCAACTAAAATATGAATGTATGAAGAAAGAAGGGACGTTAGATCCCTTGCTTTTACTTTTCTATCCCTTTCTTAATCCTGGGTATGCATGCATTGCCAAACGGGATATGACTTGGTCCTTCTGGTTTGGGAAAATTTTGTGGCTAAAAGAAGCAGCAATTAGGGCCCTACATATAAAATTGCTCTGTAAGAGTTAAAGGTGTTGAGTATGAAAGCCCCTTAAGGGCTATAAATAGCAAGTAGGTAGGTACTCAGGAGGGCAGGTTAAGCCTGCTGCTGAGCAGAAAGCACTCCACAAGGACACGCTGTTTTTGTCTAATCCATTTAAGATTCTGATGAGTTACCCCAGCTGGAATCTTCAGTCGTGACTGTTAAGTGACAAAGAGCAAGTAGTTGGTGGATCTGTCTCCGTGGAGACACTCAGCCCTGAAGTTTACACAGCAAGTTCAACTCTGCTGCAGAAAAAGGATTTCAGAGGCTCCTGTATCATCATCTGTCTTATGAGCTTGGTGCTAGAATCTCATGGGGAATGTTCTCAACAGTGCTAATGATCTAGAAAGTTCCAGCAGGTGTATGTGAACTTCCCCTGGAGCCTGGTGTTACCTGGATTTCCTTGCATGGGTTTCATATGGTGAGTTCAGCTAACAGAGCTGCTGTCTAGCAGATAGTGCACTGAAATCCCAGTAACTGTTGGACTGTGCCTGGCTTTCAGTGGTTAATACTTAGCTGTTGACTAGTGTTGAGCTGTTGGTTTAGTCCTTGTAAATGCGTCTGCTGGTAGTAGTACAAGGAATTGGTAAGATAAGTCTTTTTTAATGAGGCACTCCAGCAAGGTGTTGTAGAGAACTTGGCAGCTGCTGGGGAAGCTGTCCAATCAGTTCATCTTCTTCTCAGAAGTCCTAGCCCAGTGTGCCTTCCAAGATGTGAGAGGACATGGGTGGAAATGGCTTTTGCAGAGCTGCAAGAAAGCATCATTTGGTCATGATCTTGCCTTAGACCTGAGCTTGAGGATGCTGGAGAGGGACTCTTGATCAGGGACTGTACTGATAGGACAAGGGTGATGGGTTTAAACTAAAACAGAGGAAGTTCAGGTTAGATACAAGAGTTTGCTAAAAATATTCCTTGTTCATCAGTCAGCTCTTACTGGGTTCTCCATGAAACTAATTCAATTCCTTACAGCTTCCGAAGAAAGGAAATTGTAACCTGGTGCCATATGACAACCTGGTGCCATATGTCAGCCTTGTGCCTGTAATGCTGAAGTTTTATGGTATAGTGGCTTTTATTCAGCAGTGTATAATTGTGCTCATTTTCAAGTATATAGCTTAAAAGCTAATAGCTCCACAATTAATACTTATTGCTTATGTACAGTTCTTTTGACTGTCTGAACAGAACAAGAAGTATAATTTTTAACCCAAATAATTTTTTTTTCTCTGTTTGTTTTTATTTTAAGGTCAATTCTGGAAAAAGAAGGACCAAGGTCACTCTTCCGAGGGCTGGGTCCAAACTTGGTTGGGGTTGCACCATCAAGGTAAATAGTTAAGCTGTTGCTAAAAGCCACATTTAAGATACCAACCCAAATGTTGGTATGCATTTTAGAATACAAGGTCATGAAGTTGTCACATCAGTAAACTGAGATTTGTGCCTCTTATCTGTGCACTGTGCTACCAAAAAATATACATCTGCTTTACAGTTGTATAACACTGAAAGGTGCAGATTGAACAAGGCACTTAAATTCCTAGTCAGTGCAAGAGCCACATATGATATGCTTGAGAAAGAAGAGGAAGCAGAGCAGAAAAATCTGTAGGATTAGTGTTTGCGTTTTTCTAATGTGATCTGCTACTTCTGTGCCAATACATAAAGGAGTTGTCAAACACTGAGCAGGATGTAGATGCCAGGGGAGAAGAGGTACCTGTCTGGTCCTGGATTGCCTAAATTAACTCTTCTCAGATCAAAACGTGCAGCTGAGGGGGAAAGATGTGCACTGTCCAGTTCTTGGCAGGGTGAAGATCTTTGTGCCTAGCAAATGCTAGAACCGGTTAGCAGTCAGGAAATTGGAAGCTCTTTTCTGCTTGAGGTTGAACCAATTGAAAAGGAACTTGGAAGAGTGGTGTACTCCCTTTTTGGCCTTCTGCCTAGTAGGTAGGATGTTCCGCCCCCGGAAGTGGGAATCCTGTTTCTGCACAGGGATCTGAAACCAGGTGTGCCTACCTCTTTATGCAGCTCATGCTGTTGTTTGTGTTCCTTCATATTCTTCCATAAGATTGGAATAAGGTGCTTTATGGAAATTCTCAAACTGGAGTCAGCATTATCCACCTTTTTCTAGCAGTTCAAGGAGCTGTGATCTGAGCACACTTGGTTCAGACAGCTGCTTACTCATGTATACTGCTGCATTTCAGCTGAGCTCCCTCTGTTCCTCAGCATTATGTAGGGATTTGAGAGGTGTAAAACTTTTTCAGTCCAGGGTTAAGTGTTTAAAACACAAAGTGATGCTAAACAGTGCTGCACGGATTTATAGAAAACATAGGCTCCAAGTGGGAAAGGAACATTCCCAAGTTTACAAAGTGTGTTTAATGCCAGAGCTAGTGAGGTATCCAATCTAACTTGCCTTATCTGCAAGACCCATCTCAGAGCTGGTGTGAAAGTGAAATATTTCTACCCTATGGGTGTCAAGTCAGGTGGTGGCACTGTAATGGAAGAGGAAAAAAACCCAAACCAACAACCCTGAGTCCTTGTAGGAAGCAATCATGTGGAGTCCTCTCTGGAGAGAAAACCTTGTGTTGTGGGGGGAAGAATAGTAATGTGTCTGCTTTGATGTTGTATGCATTACATGGCTTTTCTTCTCTCTTTTATTTGTTTCTTTTTCTTCTTTCCCGCAGAGCTGTCTATTTTGCGTGCTACTCCAAAGCTAAAGAACAATTTAACGGCATTTTTGTGCCCAACAGCAATGTTGTGCACATCTGTTCTGCAGGTTCTGCAGGTATGTGTTTATAATCCCTCTTCATATGGTCTGCAGCAATACCCCAGTGTTGGGGGGGGCAATATATGCATTGGCTCTGAGATGCACCTTAATTCTTTGAAGTACTTATTGCAAGCTGTTGTTGCTACAGGACTTCTTGTATCCCTCTCAATAGTCAGGAAACAAATAGAATGAAGTATAAGGTGAGGACTGAACTTTGAATCTGTCTGTACAGGACCAAGGCTAACACACCAGTCTTGGCTTCCAGCTCTGCATAGTTGTGATATATGGATGAGTACAGAGGTCAGTATGTGGTGCATTCTGAACATGTACACTTAGTGTGAGGTTGTATATGCCAGAAAACAGGAGCTTGCTGGCTCCTGACTTACTTTGCCTGCAGAAAAACTGTTCTCCTGTTCAACACTTCAAAATATTTCTAGATGGTTGCTCACTAACTCAGAATGATCTGTTTTCCAGCTGCGATGCTGTGGTAATGTGTCTGAACATAAGACAGAAATAGTAGACAACAGCAAAGTTTGATACTGTTTTAGCCATATTGGTTTAGGACGTTGTATTTTTCCTACCAGGGTGGCAAAATAGTTTGTTCCTGTTGGAAAAATACTGCAGAAAAACTCCACTAGTTCAAGGGTCAGTCACCCAAGTGACCATTAAAAACAAGCTTTCCCAGTTCATTAGGAGTGGATTCTGTTAATGAGGTGGCTCAATGGCACCATCTAGAGCCATGGGGAAAACAAAGTGCTAATACATGCGTGTGTTCCCTGCAGGTTTCCTTTTATCTTTCTAAAACCCAGTCAGTAAGTAAGGGATTGCATCTGCAGCAGTCTTTAGAACATGAAGTACATACTAAAGTAGGAGCAAAAGGGAAGAATCCTTTGAGAAATTCCAAGGGCATTAGCCATTGCCTCCTGAAGTTTAACATGAGATGGTTCATTGGCAAGGGAAAGGTTGTAAGCTACTTACCTGCATGTCTTTTGACACCTCTAGGTAGAGCTGGTAACTAGAACTGTCACACTGCACAGTGTGTGAAGTTCATGTTTGCCATGGCAGTACACTGGCCTGGATTTAACTGTACTTCTGGTGTTCTTGTCTCTTTTTCAGCCTTTATCACAAATTCCCTCATGAATCCTATATGGATGGTGAAAACCAGAATGCAACTTGAACGGAAGTAAGTAACTGATTGAGGGAGATTGGATGCCACTGAGTGGCTAAGGGAACCTCTGGAAAACTGAACTTCCATTGTTTTATTCGTGGCTCTTTGTACTTCGATAGATCTTGCCTCATGGTTTCCCTGACTTGCAGTTCCACCTTTCAAGCCACCATGCTTCTGCCTGGTGAGATTAAAGGTTAAGGTTCTGCGTGTTCTACTTCAGATTGATGCATTGTTACTATTGAGAAGGCTGTGGAAGTTGCCTTGACTGCTGAGTTAGGTTCAGTTTCTGGTTTCACTGTAAATCTTAAATAAAGTCGGGCACAACATTATTTTTTTCTCTCAGATTCCTGCTTACAGACACTTCTTCTGTACTTCAGGGGTTGATGTTAAGGATAAATATATCAAGTGTTGAAATGTTTTGATACAGCAATAATGGAGGCTATGGAAAGGTCAGAAGAGCTCACATGGGAGGCTGAGTGTGAGGTTGCAGGCTGTCCCATTTGGCAACCTCAGCTGCACTGATCCTAGATCACACAGACTATGTGTTACTGAAGCAATCCAAGGTTCCTGGTACATGGCTCTAAACAGAAAGGTGACGTTTTTAAACTGTAATGAAGCCACATAAGGTTACGTAAAGCATTCTAGAGGCAGTAAGTGTTCTTCCTTCAGCACTGCATTGCTGTTAACAGTACCTCCTGGAGACAGAGGGAATTTGACAGTAATCTTTTAGGTGAGTGATTCACAGTCACTGGTGGATATTAAAGCAATGAGGGACTCTGCCAATAACGTGACTGCTTAGAGTGGAAGTTCCTGCAAGGACGCATTTAGGTCAAATGAGAAGGATCCTTGAAGGCACCACTACTTATAAATAATTTATAAGACTTAATTCCAGAATTTCCCAGGGTAGCACCTCTGAACCGAGTGCTGTCTCTTAAAGTAAAGGATCGTTTCTTATGTACGAGGCCTCTGTGGCTTGGCCTGCTGAAGGTGGCTTTAAATGGAATTATCAGTGTAACACAAAGCAGTGTCTCTTCAGTGCTTATTGTCTTTTAAAACATGGGTGTGAAGTGTGACAAACTGGATAGAACTGAGCTGAAATAATTATTACATGTATTGGTGAATTAGCAGAGCCAAGTGTGCACTGTTAACATGGTAGCTGCTCTGTGCAGCTTTCCTAGAAGATTTTTGGAGTCAAACTTAATAAAGAAGCATTTCTAAGGTTATGAAACCTATTAAAAGCTATGGGCTTTTTAACTGTTACATTAATTCTTTTCCTGGGCTCATGATGTGCTTTGTTCTGTTTTGTTTTTCAGAGTCAGGGGTTCAAAACCAATGAATGCTTTGCAGTGTGCTAGATATGTTTACCAAACAGAAGGTGTCCGCGGCTTTTATAGGGGCCTGACTGCTTCCTATGCTGGGATTTCTGAGACCATTATCTGCTTTGCTATTTATGAAAGTTTAAAAAAGCACTTAAAGGAAGTGCAACTGCCCCCTTCTTCTGCTGACGGGACCGAAAGGAACTCAACCAACTTCTTTGGACTGATGTTTGCTGCTGCTGTTTCCAAGGGCTGTGCTTCTTGTATTGCATATCCACATGGTATGTTAACTTTTCCATTTATGAATCCAGTAGGGCAGCTGTTGCCTGTAATCCAAGACAAATGATGGGGCTTAGGGCTGTAAAATTCTTAGTCATTTGAATGGCCAAATGCATGTTACAGTGGTGTGTGCATATACATTGGCATGTTCAGTACTGGGCCCACCATTAGGTGGTGATTGGGAATTCTTATTTTAAAAGCAACACCAAAAAATGCCAAAAAGAAACTGAATGCCTGATGCTTCTGTTCTCACCAGTAGCAGTACTCATCTAGCTGAGTACTCACAGCCTCTGTGATCAAGTGGTGAGAAACACTTGTGGGCTGAGCAATGCTATTCTTTTTGGATAGATGTGAATGTAATCATGGTTATATAGAAAGAGCAATATTGATGATGAGTATCAGTAAAGCATTTAATTTAGTAGTAGCTTGAATGAGCAAATAATCTGTTTACTCCACATGAAAGGGAACTCATCTTTAGCTTTGCTTCTTCCAAATGTGTACAGGATTCCGTGGCTGAAAGTACTGGCGGGCAATTGGTACGGGGAGGTTTTCATGTCCCTGGCTTTTGCATATGCTTTCATGGTGATGGGATGTTTCTCAATTGGAAGGTTGAAGTCTTGTTGACTTTGGGCTCTGTTTTACTTTCCTGCAGAGGTCATACGGACACGGCTGCGAGAAGAAGGCACTAAGTACAAGACCTTCATTCAGACGGCACGTCTGGTAGCTCGTGAAGAAGGCTATTCTGCCTTCTATAGAGGACTCTTTGCCCAGCTCATTCGGCAGATACCAAACACAGCCATTGTGTTGTCCACCTATGAGTTAATTGTGTATCTGTTAGAAGACCGTGCAAAGTAGCAGAGCTAAGACTCACGTTACAGACTGTAGACCAATTTCTTCGTTGAACAAATAGTCCTTTAAGAGACTGATGCAGGTGGCAGTGCTGGTGGAAGAACAAGTCTGTGACTACCTGCTGGATACTTCCTTTTGGATTCATGCTTTCTGAAAGGTCTTGAGTTATTAATGTTAACAGTTAATTATAACTTTTTTTAACTTAATGATAGTTAACTGTTACTAAATTAAATTACACTATTTAATTTAAGTTTATGTTTGTCCTTTTCCTTAAGCACAGCCATACGTGGTCAAGGAATGTACCTCATACTATCAAGTGATCTCTTGGACTGGTGTTCATTAAAACTGTATTAAAACAGGAGAAGACCTGGTTTGGAAATGTGCAACTCTGTTGTCTTCCCACTGGAATCATATCACTGTAGCACTGTAATAGCCTAAAGCCCAAACAAGTTTGAGAGTTCTGGGATATTCAAGGTGCATCATTTGTTGCTGTGTGAGCATCTTGGAGTGTTCAAGCAGGACGTTCACAGTATGTTTATCTGCTTTGAGGGTATGAGACATGCACACCAGAATGTCTTAGGAAAGCCATGTGTACTAGCAATATTGCTGGAATATGATTATGGGAGGCTTTTAGTAAAAAATGAATTGCAGTGCTTTGTGTACCACTGCGTTTGGGATACATGCTTATGGTAGTGTGGGAATGGATCTGTCATGACTTGGCTTTCAGACCTTGCTTTTGTGAAGGACTGAGAGTATAAGGACAGTCCGTGGCTGTGGCCTGGCTGCCCTGCGGATGGCAAGTCCATGAGATTCAGTAACTTGGTTGTGTACCCTGACCTCAGCTTTTTAGTACTGTGGGTCTTTTTTGTGTGACATTTTCCTTATATTTAAATAGCAGGGCTCTGGTGGAAGAGAGGATAAGATAGGTCCCAACTACTGTAGATTATAAATGCAGTTCTTGATTCTGCTTTATAATATGATAAATATGTCCCTCTTGATCTGATGTCTTTGTAGAGCAGTGCTTCTCATGGGCACAAGATGCTGTGTTATCTCATGGACAGGTCACTGGAGTTAACACCAAAAAAATCCACATGTAAACATTTCTTTATGTCATTATTTGATTTACTTACTGAAGGAAATAATGATTTGCCAGCTTAGTGCATCTTGTTGACAGTTCTCATGTTTCATATAGATAAGATATCTGCCTTCCCCTTCAAAGACACCATATCCAAGGGGTATTCTTCAACAGTAGTCATGGTACAGTCCTAACTATCAGTTATAAATCAAATATCCTGCGTAGTCATTTCATAAATATTGGAATATGCTTTTAACTTCAGTATGCTCTTTACCACTCATATTGCAGCAGTACCTTGTGATTAAAGTATTGTATATGAATACCTACTGATAGTGCAGGACAAACTATCCGAGAACTCAGATGTAGATTTGTGTTTTGCTTTGACCATACTATGCTCCCCTGTTCATTACTGTCATTTGCTTTGGCAGCTGAGACAAACACTGCAGCATTTGAGCCCAGCTTCAGCCTTCCCTCCTGTTCAACTGAACAATGAGCTTCTCATGATCTGAGCAGGTGTTGAGTTCTTGAGCATAAACCAGAGTTTACAGACATCTTTGACTTCAAGGACCACATACAGCAGACTTTGGACTTGGAAGGATCGTGCCAACCCATTAAGAAACAGCTTAGTAGTGAGTCTTTTATAAGATCAAGTTTTCAGGCTAGTATTTTGTTGCAGGGATATAATGGGTTCATAATTGGATTCAAAGTCTCACGACTGTTCTGTTTCGGACCTAGCAGATGACTGGTTCTTGAGGTCACATTTGACATCAGTGTGCTGGAAGAGCATAGAGCAAACAGGGTACAATGTCTGTATACCTCATTATGAGAAAAAACTGCAAAAATAACTGATTTCTATTATGTCTTACTGAAAGGAACATATCACATTACCCCTAAGCTAAAATAGGAAACAGTTGAGTAACTGAAAACTGACATGGCTTTTCTTCTGTCGATGGTGAGCTGCAAAAGCTGTATCTTTAGAGGAGGCAAAACTGTCCTACAGAGCTGCTTCTATTTTTGAGAACTGGGACACTTGTGTTGCTACTTTGAAACATCTTCTGAGATTTGCTTTCTTAAATTAGCATTCTTCTGTAGTTACCGTACAGGAGCTCACTCCTAAAATCTTAGTCAAATGCGTAGGCTGCTGATCTCTTTTGAGAATGAGGGGAGGGAACTCAAACCATTTTGGGGAGATGGGGACTTGGGAAGAGAGAAGGCAAAAGAGAAAGTGAACAAATTTCTGTTCTGCTTAAATCTGATGGAAAATCAGGAATTCTGCTGGGTTTTTTGTTTTCTTCTTTAAGCTTTGCTACCAGCCCTGACAGAATTAGGCTTAATTTGATTGGAGGTTAATAAGCTCTATTGGGAGCTAATAGAATTTCTGAATGAGTATAATTGAATCCTTGTTCCTTCCTTCCTTTATGAGATTTTTAAGAACTTACCAACCCTTGCTTCCTTAACTCCATAGAGTTAACATTTTTAGGTGATGCACTGTGAGCAATCCCATTGATGTCACTGAGTATGGAATTAAGCCTATTACCAGAGGGAAGAATTTGGAGTTGCTTTTTTCCAAAGGGATAGCTGGATTTAAAAATAACCAAGCTTTCTCTGGTCGTGAAAGAGAAAACAAAAGCTTTTTCCCCTGTTCATGTCACTCCCAACTCCCACAGCAAGCCAGTTTCATGGAAGGTAGGTAACCATTTGTTACGGTTAGCATTTCCTGGGCTATTTCTCTCCAGATTTAGGGTTCATTGCTAGACCCTTTGTAGCTTATCAGTAAGGTGATGAAACTATGGTTGTATCTGAAGTGACCACACAGTTTTCGCTGTCAGGACTGAGTCTATTCCCAGTCATAAACTAACAGTTAAATTGCAATTACCGACACACTGTTTCTACAATAGTATGAGCTACTCATGTTGGTTAATTTAGCTTTGGAAGCTAAATTTCTTGGGCCTTCAAAGATGGCTCAGGTCTTTACACTATAAGATTTACTGCCTCCCTTTAGGTATCCATGGTTCCCTTGATTTCCCTCAACATTATTTGCATTTACTGATGGTTGTCATACACACTTGCATTGTGAGTGTGCCCCTCACCATGATATATAGCTGTCCTGCTCAAGTTCCTCATTAGCTTCTTTAAGGAGGAAACTTCTAGTAAGCAATGCATCTGTGGATAGACTGATACTACAGATAGGAAGGAGGGACTTCTGTAGGAAAAACAGACAAGCTCACAAGTGCAGCAGGTGTCAGGGGACTTGCAGAAGGGCCTGATGTGCTAAATGAGTTGGGTTTCTTCCTTTCCATATCTTTTGGTCTCATAAAACAATCCCTAAATAATCGCAGAATCATAGAATAGTTAGGGTTGGAAAGGACCTTAAGATCATCCAGTTCCAACCCCCCTGCCATGGGCAGGGACA